>SNQJ01S0088517.1:0-25096 GCA_010110895.2 Picea sitchensis
AGGAAATACATACAATGAAAGGAGACAAAACTCATATCACCACCATTAGAATCTTTTCATAGAGACTTCCAAAATCTTCTGCATATGTATTCAATTATGCTCCAGAAAATTACAAAGCCTCCTGCTACGAGGGTGGACCCCTCTCCGGTAAGTCCTATGTTTCATTTATCCCTTTGATAGTATATATCGATACATTACATAGGGAATTCAAAATGGGTCATCTTCCCCCAAGATTCCAAAAATAACTATTAGTCAGAAAGGGAGTAACACATTAACACCGCATTCCTACTTTCTAGGGGACGTTATAAACCAAAACTGACACACTTGAGATTTTTACCCTGAATGCTATTTGTCTGTATCATTAGAAAATTCTCTAAAACATTCTTTATTTTGTCTGAAATCTATTTCAGAATAACAATTTCTTCCCTTAAAGTGTCGAGCCAAGCAGGTTGGTTCCCTCCAACGCTTTCAACCACTTCAGCGTTAACCTTTGTCTTTCGTCACTTTCTCCTTTTACCCTTGCCAGCTTGCATGTAGGACTTGTCATTAATGATAAAATCCTTCATTATAGGATTTATTCTAATCTCCTCACCTGCTCCAGGTTCAAGCTCTGATCCAGGATCTGCAGGTTTCATGTGAAATTTTGTTGCCAGTATTAGGGCAACAAGATTTTCTTTCTTCTTCATTGACAATCTGGTAAGATTAGTCGAATATCCTGGTTCCCTGAAGGTTTTTGGATCTATCTTCTCCATTTCCCCTATTTTTTCTGGAAGCAAGAGATTATCTCTCTTAACTGTGCAAGGATTAGGCGAATGATTTGTTTTTTGGTTACCCCATTTTGAAATAGAACGTCAATCGCCCAAAACAGAGTATCGCCATCCATGCTTTAAGTGATAATCATGGGCTACTGATGAACTTCCTTACAGGGATAATGACTTACCATGTTTGGCTGTTGATTTCAAATGATGGGCTTTCAAATTAGTTTTGTGGTGGTGCTCACCCGACATCGCACGGACGAAAAGTACCCAAACAAGTGTCCTGAGGTGATTTGATGGGCGTCAACTTTCCCTCTCGACATGCGATCCTTGGATTTGACATATCTAATAATATTTTGACACGTGACATTGGGGTGGGCTTGGGTGGTTTCAAGCTTACCTGCTTTTCCCCTCGATATGTATCTGGTGGTGCCACATGCCCTCAAAATGAAACCGTGGTATTCTTATCGGCCCACCTTCAAGAGATTAACATGCACGCTATTTCTCCACCTGATATGTCCTACGACTGTTGATAAAAAATGCCCACGATCCATGACCTGTCAGGTCCCATCGACTTCACATATCCGCCAGATTTAGCCCCGACCACTAGATGTGACCCTGTCTGCTATTCTATCATTCTTCTATACTGATTTAGCATCTTGCTAAATATCGAGACAAGGAATTCATATGATTTTTTTTTTACAGTGATAACATGGGCTCCAACTAGGGATTCTATCCTCCCAGTGAGGTAGCAAAGAACTCGTAGACCCAATGCCTGGTCCATTGGGATAATCCCAAAACATGTGTGTGTGTCTTACCTTGACCTGTTATCAATGTCCATTGAAAACTGAAATCTGCATACTTCTCTCATCTGGAGGCTGGACGGACTGCTGATCATATGATTTAATACTTTATTTGAAAACCTAAACCAGAACATGCCCGATCCACAATATTATTCACGCCTACCTACCCTAACTACTAAAATGTAATGTCAGTCAGGTGAAATCAAAATGCCAATGAAACCATGCCAGTATGTTACCTACTTCTTGTTTTCTTTTCAAATGCTTGTTCCTAATCCAGTTCACTAATAACCCATTTAAGAAGTTATATATGAATTTGAATCTTAGAATTTAAAAAACATTGGGATTGTTTATTTTTTCTAGTAAAATTGCAAATGGATCTTTCAACACATGTGTGAGATCAAAACCATGTTTCTCTTCTTCTACTGCGTCCCGAATTTCATGTGATTTACCTTGTCTATTTCCCTAGAGAGGTCTATAAATCTACTGAGACTGTTGGAAGTAACAATCTCCTCAGTCAATAGACAACACTGGATGAAAATAAATTTCTGGTGTAAAACAATCCATATCTAATACTGACATTGATTTTCCATTATCTTCATCTTTGAGCTTACAATCCATCCTAAGCCTTAAATGTTGATTGTTAGAATTTTCCATATAACATGCCACAGGGTCATGAAAACCATGAAAAATCATTTCTTATTGATGAAAAAAAACAGAAAGACATGCCCCTTTTGTAAGTGCTTGTTGTTCTTTTTCTATCTCTTTTGTTCTGAGAACATTTCCAAATGAAATGATAGAAATAGGTTTGTCTACTCTTTCACACATATCAACAAAAACATTCATACATCCTTGAACGTCTTCAGACATGACAATCAGAATATGTGTACTAGGACTATTATCTTGTTCATCAAACACTTATGGTTTGGTTTCATTAAGCTGCTGGAAATTTGCTTGAAGACTGTCATTTTGACTTTCAAATGAATGAAGGGGAATACATTCTTGTTCATAATATCCTTGAAAATGTGGAAAGATAATTGCATTACCTATTTCACCTTCTAGAGTTCCCATAGATGCATTTTCAAAACCATGATTTTCAAATGTGTCAAATAAAACAACTGCCTCTTCATTACTTTTCTGTATTTTTGATTGAAAAGTGTTATACATTGTTTTGTTTCCTTTCTGAAACTCTATGTAATTTGTTTGTTCATTGCTTGGAGTTTCCATACATGCAGTTGCAGAATCCTCATCTTTGTCCGTGCCACTTAGAATTTGAAAAACCACATCATTCATAGGGGAATAATGACAACTTTGAAACACTTTTTCTTGTTGGAAATCTTGTTGAATATCTTCATCAATTTCAGGAGAAGGAAAATGACCTTTAACGACAATTTATTGATAAGCTTTTTCTTCATTTTCATTCTGGTAGTTGAGCACAGGCTGTAAATTTGAACTAAAATAACCTTCCATGTAATTAGCCACATGATCATTAGATGCATGAGAAGGTTGTTGGTCTTCCTCACTCATAATAATTTTCTCATGTAAAATAGTTCCATTGTGAATGCAATTAGACTTTCATGCTTCCTCTATTATATCATGATTTTCTTTCAACAATTCAAAGGTACAAAAACATAATGGAAGACATTTTTCATTTGTAAGTCCACTTCTTTCTTCATATTCAACATCATGCCTGGATGATTTCTGATTTGAAAGATTATAAACATTTCATTTCAGTAATTTGAAAGAAGCAAAACACAATGGCAAGGTTCTTTCACCTAAGTCAAAACCTTCTTCATTTTTTTCATTGTTGTCATATGCACATTTTTCAATTTCTTTGGATTGTTGAACACACTCGTTTTCAGATTCATCTTCGACCAATGGCTACAATTTTGAACTGACAAGACCTTCTACATAAACAGGGTCATCAAACACATGAGACGATTTCTGTAATTTCTTGTCAATTTGTTCCATTGAATCAATTTGATTTGGCATCAACACACATTCCTTTGCTTCAATTATGATCTTAGAATTCTCTTTCAACAATTTAAATGAAGAAAAGAATAAAGGTAAAGAATTCCCTTCAGCTGATTTTGTACTTTCTTCCTTGTAACTGTGATATGTAGGTTGATTTCTCTCATTATACTGCTGAAAAGGAACACATGTAGTTGGTTTTTCTAGGAAATCAACATCATAATCATCATCATATCAATCATATATAGTCAAATCAACAACATATGCAATTTCATCTAACAAGAACAAGCTTGTAACATCAACCTTCGCTTCAACAGACTGATTTGCAAACGCATCTTCTTGACTGCCTAAAAATGAATATATGAAACAATCATCTCCATGCTCATCATGGGATGGGTCAAAAGATAAATTACCACCTCCTTTTTGAATAAGTGGAATACAATCTTTTGCAAAATTGTTAGCATTCAAAACTTCAAGAGGACCTAGGATATCATCAATTTTATGCTCAAGATTCCAGTCAAATGTTTATTGTTCATATTCATTCTCATGTCCTGGAACACCCTACCTTTCACTTCTAATTTGTTCACATGCTAGGATATTGCGTTGAATCTCGTGAGCATCATTGAAAATTTGTTGTAAGGTCTCAAGTCTTCTTTCCATCAGGAGGAAAGAAAAATCTGGGTGAAGAGTAGTGGCATACTGAAGCATGGAAACAACTTCAGTGGGTTGAATTTCTTTGGGAAGATCATAATAAACATTAGAAAACCTTCTAATGAATATGGAAATGGTCTCATTAATTTGCCTTTCCAAGGCATAGAATTATGTAAGTTGTAGGTCTAGAGATTTCTTCTTACCCTAGAACTTTGAAAACACACTCTTCAATTCTTCCCATGAGCTAATTGTCCCTAGTTGCAAATGTTTAAACCATTATTTGGTATCTCCTTTCAAGGATTGAGAGAAATCCCTAATACAAACATCATCGTGGTCAATCTCAAACAAATCTATAAAATGGTCGAACTCTTGGATGTGTTTTTCAGTTGTGATGGCATCAACTTCTCCATCAAACACATGTAGGTATTCATAGTTATTTGGAGGAAAATCATGAAGGATGTGGGGTAGCTTCAATGGTCTGTATCTTTGATGGGTCTCAGAGGGTGTTGGATCAAGTACAAGAGGGGAAATATCATCCTTAGTCTCATGTTTCTTATTAGCCTGGTTTTGGTTACCATATGGCTCAGGTGGGAGATTTTGATCAAAATCAGTGATGAAATGAGGGGATATTTGTATAATTTTAAGAGGAGGATATAGAATTTCAAGATTATCATGATAATCATTTGCATTCAGTAGGTGAAGAAAAATTTGTTTAGCATGTTCAGGAAAGGACCAGAGGTAATTTACAACAAACAATATAATGCCCTGGAAAAAACCCAATTTTAAGTACTTGTCTTCTTCCATGATGCCTTTTCATAACTCTGTCAAGGGATCTCGTCTTCGAACAGTGGAGTCACCTATGATGTTTTGGAAGCTGGATTCTACATTGAGAGTGGAGTCGCCAATGAAAATTTAAATTTATGGATTCTTCTACCAGTGGAATCACCTTCAAACTGATTTTTTGATGTGTGAAGTCGCCAGAGCAGGAATACAGACAGTATGTGTCTAAGTGTCTGCTGCTCTTAGACCTTAGAACTCAACCATGTCGTTCTTTTTTAGGGAAATTTTTTCAATTTCGTCCTCGGCAGTGGAGCCAAAATGTTAGCATTCTATAAATTTTGTCTGGTTGACAAAAAAATGACAGAGGTAGCTATTTCAACCAACTTTAGAGCTAAGCACTAGCCTACTCAACTCAGAGAGGGATATCTCATGTCACTTGATATTTATTTGTAAATCATTGGCTAGGTTTATTTTGTTTTGGGGGGGGGGTTTATAAAGTTGTTGGCCAATAAGGGGAGGGACACTTAGGGCTATGGAGTCAAAATTATGAAATTGAATGAAAATAATGATTGTCTGGTAAAAGTCTCCAGAGGATAAAGCCTAAATGAGGAAATGAATCTGAGTTGTAAATTTGTATTTAAGCAGAGTGTAAGAAGAAGGAGAAGACAAATAACTACATCAGAGCATTATTGAAATGAATTCTTAATTAGTTAGGAAGAATTACACACAGTTTAAATCGCTTAAGCCGAGAGCATCATAAGATGAATTTTGAGCTTTTAACTATCCCATTAAAATAGAAGACAATGCATCTAGAATAAAAGGACACAGGAAATACCTACAATGAAAGGAGACAAAATTCATATCACCACCATTAGAATATTTTCATGGAGACTTCCAAAAGCTTCTGCATATGTATTCAATTATGCTCCAGAAAATTACAAATCCTCCTACTATGATGGCGGGCCCCTCTCCGATAAGTCCTATGTTTCATTTATCCATTTGATAGTATATATAGATACATTACATAGGGAATTAAAAACAGGTCATCTTCCCCCAAGATTCCCAAAATAGCTATTAGTCAGAAAGGGAGTAACGTATTAGCACCGCATTCCTACTTTCTAGGGGACGCTATAAACCAAAACTAACACACTTGATATTTTTACCCTGAATGCCACTTGTCTGTATCATTACAAATTTCTTTGAAACATGCTTAATTTAGTTTGAAATCCATTTCATATTAGCAATTTCTTCCCTTAAAGTGTCAATCCAAGCAGGTTGGTTCTCTCCAACGCTTTCAACCACTTCAACTTTAACCTCTGTCTTTCATCGCTTGCTCCTTTTACCCTTACTAGCTTGCATGTGGGATTGGTAATTAATGATAAAATCATTCATGATATAATTTAATATGATCTCCTCACCTTCTCCCGGTTCATGCCCTAATCCATGATCGACAGGCTTCGTGTGAAATTTTGTTGCTAGTATTCAGGCAACAAGATTTTCTTTCTTCTTGATTGACAATTTGGATAGAATATTCAAATATCCGAGTTTGATAAAGGTTGTTGGATCTGTCTTCTCCATTTCCCCTATTTTTTCTGTAAGCATGAGCTTATCTCTCTTAATTGTGCAAGGATTAGGTGAATGATTTGTTTTGCGGTTACCCCGTTTTGAAATAGAACATCAATCGCCTGAAACTGAGTACTGACACCCATGCTTTGAGTGACAATCATGGGCTACTGACGAATGTCCTTGTAGGGATAAGGACTCACCATGTTTGGTTGTTGATTTCAAATGATGGGATTTCAAATCAGTTTTGTGGCGATGCTCACCTGACATCGCACAGATGAAAAGTACCCAAAAAAGTGTGTCGAGGTGATTTGACGGGCCGTCAACTTTCCATTTCCACATGTGATCCTTGGATTTTACATATCTAATAATATTCTGACACGTGACATTGGGGTGGGCTTGGGTGGTTTCAAGCTTACCCGCTTTCCCCCCCCGATATGTATCTGGTGGTGCCACATGCCCTCAAAATGAAACCGTGTTATTCTTATTGGCCTGGCTTCAAGAGATTAACCTGTGCGCTATTTCTCCACCTGATATGTCCTTCTACTGTCGATCAACAATGCCCACAATCCACGACTCGTCGGGTCCCATCGACTTCACACCTCCACCAGATTTAGCCACGACCGCTAGATGTGACCCTGTCTGCTAGTCTATCGCTATTCTATACTGATTTAGCATCCTGCTAAATCCCGAGACATGGACTTCATATGAAAAAGTTTTTACAGTGATAACAGTTCCCTCAGGAAATTGACACATCAACTAACCACCTTGAGGCCCACAAACCTTTTGGTGCTTCACCTCCTAGGGTTAGGGTTTTTGACCTTTAGGTTTATTGATTTATGTTAAAAGGCCATTATTGCAACCCATTGTATCATATTTTTGTGAATGATCATAGTCAAAATATCTCTCTTCAGAGATAATCTACCACCATTCTAGCTAGTTTGTGTTCTACACTATTCTACTATTTTATTCATTAATAGAAGTTGGGTTTCATTGTATTGTTGTAATCCTTGATATATTTATATGTGTGTTTAATTTCGTTCTCAATATAATCTAGATCAATGGTATCATATCAATCTTATCCTTTTTATTTCTTGGTGCATGTCCTTGATGAGGTCAAGGTATAGAGAGTTGGGTCTCAAGCTAGCTTCACTTGGGGAAGACCACTCTCTCTGACCCAAGAAACCTCCCATGGTAGAAGAAAATATATATGATGGAGCAAGAGATCCTTTAAATATGATTCTCAAGGAATCCCTCACGCAACAAAAAAACAAAATGATGGACAACTTCTCCTAGATTCTTTGATGACTGTCGACAGGAGTAGAGGCACCTTCAAAAAACAATCATTTTAGAGGTGTGACACCCTTCAAGGTACAAGTTAAATTTGATATCCATTTATTTAAAGGTATTGTAGATGCAAATTCTTTGGAGAAATGGTTGAATTTGTTGAAGGGTATTATTATGTTCAAAAATTTTCCAACATCGAAAAGATCACCTTTGCTCTCCTCAAATCCCTTCCTCATGTCAAATATTGGTGGGGATTTTTCTGGGAGAGACATAACAAATATGAGTCTATGAAATTTGAGATAGGACCCACTTGGGAGGCCTTTTCTTATTCCCTCAAGGAGGAATTCTAACATGTTGAAAACTATGATGACCAGTACATGAGATGGACAACTCTGTGTCAAGAAAGAGACTAGATAACATCATAGTACACCAACATTTTCCATACCTTGTGCTCAAATTTGGGTATCAGAGACTATAAGCGGAACCTGATTCTTAGGTACCATAGTGGCCTACACAGGAACATCCAGACATAGATGGATTTCCTGGACATCTCCTCATTGGAATATGCTTATTAATACATTGTCAAAATCGAGTAGAAATTTAAGCACTGGAATACACAAGAGTTTGAGTATGTAAATCTGCAACAACAAAAGTGTGGTAAAGGTGACCCCAACTCACAGAACAAGGAATAGAAAAAGGAATTTCAAACTCAATAGAAACAATCCAAGCTATAGGAAAAAATGGTAAAGGGAAGTAAAAAAGGGATATTGTAAAGTGGTGTGAGTTCGAAAAAATCCCTTGACACACCATTGATGAATGTTTCTCCAAACAATCATTGTTGTTCGAGATTAAAGAAAAAGATTCAGACCTTGACTCAAAATTTGATTCAGAATATGATAAGGGAAAGTGAATCATCGATGCATAACCAAATGCTACCATCACAATTGCAAATATCCAACGAGATGAGTTAGAGGAGCTTGAGGAAGGGGAGCACCTCTTCCATTCACAAATGAGGGTGAAGGGGAGCCCACTACATTTCATTATTGACGACAACAACCAAAAGAATATGATCTTAGTTGAGGTCATCAAGATATTGAAACTTGTGATGATGCCACACCCCTAACCATACACCATCGGTTGGTTGAGCTAGGGATGAGACCCTTGTGTCAGCCAACAATTTTGCATGTCCTATGCCATCAAGCCCTTCAAAGATGAGTTACTATGTGATGTTTCACAGGGAAACCTTATATGTGGAAACTCAAAGTTTGTGAATGTTATTTTAGGGAAACCTTATATTTGGAAAAACCATGTTGTTTATGAGTGCTGACCCCATAGTGTCATTATTACTTTGGGAGTTCATCCCTAAAGGTTACCAAAGGTAGTTGTGACTACTACAATTTCATTGATCTCGATAAAATAGTGTCGAAAGCTAATCTCTCAGACTATGAAGTTTGTCCTCTTCATGGTTCATTATAAAGGTGAATGAAAGGTCACTACGACCATCACAAATTTATGACAAGGTATCTCTACATAGAAGAAGTAGGTGGACAATATTGTAGAGGAGCACATAGACCTCTTCACTTCACCTATAGGGGTTCCTCTAAACTTTCAAGTCAAACATCCCATTGATTTGATACCCAGTACCCCCTCAGTCAATTATCCAATATACAGATGCTCCCTTTTGGAGAATGAGGAAATAAATAATCAAATTCATGAGCTTATACAAGAGGGCCACATTCGACCGAGCTCCTCACCTTGTGTGAGCCTAATTCTGTTGGTTCATAAGAAGGATGGGAAATGGTGGCTCTATATTGATTATAGAGCCTTGAAACAAACCACTATCAAGAATCGATACCTAATCCATCAAAGTGACGATATTCTTAATCAACTTAAGGGTGCCAAGTTCTTCAGTAAGATTTATTTGAAGTCAAGCTATCACCGGGTTCATAGAGAACCAATTGATGTATGGAAGACAACCTTCAAATATAAAGAGGGCCTCTATGAGTTGTTGGTCATTCCTTTTGTCTTGACTAATGCTCTAGTGACATTCATGAGGATGATGGATGATATCTTGCAGTCATTCACAAAATGTTTTTTGGTCGTCCATTTGGATGAAATCCTCATCTTCATCTGGACCTGGGAAAATAACTTGTAGCACATTCAACATGCCCTAAGCACCATGCAGGAACAAAAGTTATATGCCAATCTGGAGAAACAAACATTCCACATGTAAAGAATCAAATGCTTTGGATACATCATGGATGAACATGGGGTGCATTTGCACCTATCCAATATCCAATTCATTCATTATTGGCGATCCTAGATGACTCTGATATAGCTCCATAGATTCTCAGTCCTCACCAAATTCTAGCGCAGGTTTTTTGGGTTTCTCTCATATCACTTGGCCCTTAAGTCAAGTGAACAATGGGGGAGCTAAAGCCATTTTTTCCTAGTATGAATCACATCAGAAAATATTCCAAGATCTAAAACACCACCTTTGTTCCACACTAGTCCTCATATTTCCAGACCTGCAACAACCATTTGAGATTGAGACAAATGCCTCTAACTATGTTATCAATGTTGTCCTCACTTATAAGGTTAAATATACCTTGTGAAATGTTGGTGTTGGTGTTTTTTGTGTTTTTAGTTGAGGAATTATAACCATTCATTTGCATTCAAATATGTTACTCACAATATATACAAAACAATCTACTACATAATATAAGGTAGTCACAATTCTCTCTCTGATTTAATGTATTAAACTTTAAATAGAAACAATGAAGTTATATTACAATAGAATATAAAATATGGAATAGGTGAACCTGATATACATCCACTGAGTAAAATATCTCCGCACAAATCTCCCAAAATATGAACCGCAACAAACATTTGTTGGCAATTTTATAGAGATCAGCCTTTGGTCCTCTATCCTCCTCCAAACATGAACTCGCCCATAGGAAATGATATCAGTACACTCAACAACTTAGGAATTTTTCTCAACCAATAAGTAATGCACCCAGTTTCCAATAGATGCACCCAACAAGGGAATGATGCACCCAGCAAGGGAATGATGCAACCAACAAGTGAAAAGAGTTTACCCAATAGTCAATAAATACACCTAGCAAAGGAGAATGCACCCAAAAATGGTTAGTTTCGACCCACAATAGAAAACTCAGCGCCTACCAACAACAAATAATGGATCCACTAGCTAGTTCTACCCCTTATTCAAAATATTCAACTTTCCACATAGATAAATCTTCCCCAAAAGAGATAAATTAATCCAAAGATGAGCAACTCTACCTCCAAGATGAGTAATACACCCTATCCAGAGTATTTATGCTTCTTCCATAAGAGAAAATGCACTCAACTTGTACAAATTCATCCCCACAAAGATAAAATCGACCCTCACACTCATAAAATTGGTTCACAACCTTAAAATCATTCTCTACTTGACCCAACTCATCCTCTATAAGGGATATTTGACCCACACATTACCATACTCCACCACCGACAAGATAACCATGTTGTGAAAGAAAATGATTCAACTTCTATCAAGAAATCCTTGCCACAAGAAGGTAAAATTGATCTTACTGAAGCACAATAGGAATATCTGGATGATCTCCTTCGAATGACTAGATAGGGTGGATATGTTACACCACCAAAACTAATCTCTGAAATTCCTCCAATGGTTTTCGTCCCAAGAGTTAACAAAGCCACAAAGAACTCTCTCAATTGAAAATTAGAAAATGATTAGACAAGAATGAGAGAGGGTGTCTCTCTTTTTCCCTTTTATTCTTTAGTTGAAACTTTTGTGATCCTTTTCACCCTTTACTAAGTTTAAGTGGATTTTCATATTCTCAATAGTCAATTAGGTTCCTTTTTTCCTTTTACTCAATGTCACTTTTAAATTTAATTATTTCCCACTCCAGTGACATTAAATAAATAATTAATTCCCTTTTTCCCCACCGACTGCAGCCTACGGTAATTACTTAGGATATTTCTTCACTCTCCTAGAAGAATAATTTGGAAAGGAACATTACAGTCCTCCCTTCCCGATATTGTTTGTCCTCGAGCAACTGCAAATTTGGATGCTACAAGATATGATGACTTTCCCATGTGGCATCCTCTGCTGGTAAATCTCACCACATGATGAGGCATTCCTGAATCACCCTGTTATGAAACCTCCTCAATTGAACCTCCAACACCTCCTTAGGTACTAGTACTATTTGTCCCTCCTCATCCAATGGAGGTAGCTCTACCAAAGTAGTGACCTATTTCCCCAAATCTTTTTTGATACATGAGACGTGAAACACATTATGAATTTTTATCCCCTCTGGAAATTCCAGTTCAAAAGCCACTTCGCCAACTCCTCGAACCACCCTATATGTCCATAAAAATGTGTATTAATCCTCTTTGCACCACTCTTATTTAGTGAATATTGAATGTATGGTTGTAGCCTCAATAAAACCAAGTCTCTTACATCAAAAGTTCACTTGCCTTTATGTCTGAGTGCATATAGATTTTGTTGATTTTGGGTCATCTGTAGATTGTTATTGAGAGCCTTGAGTATGTCTTGGCTCTCTTGGATACATTATTTGGATTTGGGAGCCCTGCTATCCCAAAACACCAAGTCAAAAAAGGAAAGAGTATCATATCCATATAATGCTCGGAATGGTGTCTTGCCTATGGACATGTGATGAGTGATGTTGTAGCAATGTCCTCCTAAATGCAACCAGTTCACCCATGTTTTATGTTGCCCTAACACATAGTTACATAGATATCCCTCAAGCCATTTGTTCACAATATCTATCTGGTCATCCATATGAGGGTGGTAACTAATGCTGAGAGTCAACTTGGTGCCAACCAATTTGAACAACTAATGCCAAAATGTGATAAGGAACATATTGTCCCTATCATTGACAATATACCTCGATAGTCCATGGAGTCTGAATATCTCTTTGAAGAAAAACTCCACCACCTATGCTACCTTGTATTCATAGGATATGGAAAAGGAGTGTGCAAATTTGGTTAATAAATCGACCAATACATATATACAATCTCTACCTTGGACCTTTGGTAGCCCTGTGATAAATTCCATGGATATGCTTTCCCATTTATGGTCTGGGATGGGAAACAAATGTAGTAGTATTTCAAGATGGATCTTCTCTGACTTGTTCTGTTGACAAGTCACACACTCTCTCACATGATTCAATACATCATCGTTGAGTCTTTTCCAAGTGAACCTCTCCTTGATTTTCCTATAGGTTTTGAAGTATACCGAATGTCCTTCCAATGGTGTATTGTGCATAACCTCCATGATTTTCTCCTTTAGTTTAGATTATGGAACTAAATATATATGGTCCTTGTAGTAGATTCTTTAATCCACCACTTTGTACCTATCATCTTGCACACTATGGTCCATCACCTCACAAGCAAATGTTTTCTTGGAATACTCCACTAATAGATGGGATTTCCAATCAGTCAAGACCTCTGGAAGTGAAAACACCTCTGGTCTTCTGGAGAGGGAATCTGCAACTACATTCTTCTTTCTCTTTACATAATCAATGTCGAAATCATATGCCTATAGTTTGCTAACCCATTTTTGTTTCCTTTCATTTAATTCCTTCTATCCCATAAAATGCCTCAAGTTGTTCTGGTCTATCTTAACCACAATTTTACCACTTACCAAGTATTGTCTAAGCTTCACCAAGGATTGCATGATGGCAATAATTTACTTTTTCGTAGATGTAGTAGAGTCTCTTAGAATCTGTAATCTTTTTGTTTCATAAAAAATGATCCTATTCCCTCACTCGATGCATTGCACTCAAGCACAAAAGGCTAACTGAAATCAGGAAGTGTTAGAACTGGACAAGTGCTCATCACCTCCTTCATCTTGTCAAACGTCCTATGGGCCTCATCTATCCACTTGAACACCCCCTTCTTTGTTAGATTAGTGAGTGGTGAAACCAACTGTGAAAAACCCTTAACAAACCTCATATAGTAGTCACAAATCCCAAAGAAACCACACAAGTGTGAAATATTTTTGGGTGATGGCCAATCTAGTATGGCCTGAATCTTTTCTCTATGCACCTATACCCTCTAAGCACTAACCACATGACACAAGTATATTATATCTTTCATTCCAAACTCATAGTTTGTATCCTTGGCATGTAGTGATTGATCCTACATGATACTCAGAATATCCTTGAGATGTCTCAAGTGCTCCTCCCATGTTTTGATATAAATCAATAGATCATCAAAGAATACCAAAAGAAACTTCCTGAACTTCTTTTTGAAGATGTGATTCATGCAATATTGGAAATTAGTTGGTATATTGGTCAACCCAAATGGAATGACCAAAAACTCATAATTCCCATAATGGAATTTGAAAGAAGTTTTTGGAATGTCTTTCTCTTTGAATTTAATCTGGCAATACCCCAATTGAAGATCAATCTTCAAAAAATACATTTCCCGATGTAAATTATCTAGTAGCTCATTGATCCTGGGAATTGAGTACTTGTTTTTTTATTTTCTTCTTATTCAATGCCCCATAATCAATGCACATCTGCATTGTGCCGTCCTTATTCTTCACCAACACTACAGAATAAGTGAATGGAATATAACTCGGCCTAAGATGCCCCATCTCCAACAAATCCTTAATATTATTTTTGATCTCATCCTTGAATTTCTTAGGATGTCTATAGGGAGTGATGATCACTGGTTTGGCTCCCTCCTCCAACTCAATAGTGTTCTCAAATTCTCTATTGGGTTGTCTCCATGGAGGTATCCACCCAAATACTTGGTCATGTTTACTAAAAGTTGTATATATGTCCACATGATGATAATGGATGCTACCAGAAGGATTCTCAGTAGTGACCATGATCTCTACTTCATAAGTGACATCGCCATGTATAAATATTCCCTCCATCATTTTAGCTGAGATGATATTAGGAGCATCATTTAGCATGCCTCTCAAGACCACCTTCCTACCATATTCTACCTTAAAATTCAACTCCATGGCCTTTTATTCAATCATATGACTCCCTATGAAAATAAGCCAATCAACCCCCAATAAGACATTGGTATCCTACAACTCAAATACATAAAATTCATCCATCACTGTGTAGTTTCCCAATGTCAAACATAGTTGTGATATATTTTGTTTTCAAGGTATGAGACGCCTGTTATCCAATGCCACATAAAATCCCTCGAAGTCCATTGTATAAATCCCTCTCCTAGCTACCCATTCTAAGTCAATAAAGTTGTGGGTTTCCCCACCATCAATCAATGCGTTGGACCATTGACCCTGTACAACACCCCTGATCCTAAAGGTGTGAAATATGGGGATACTTGATAGAGTGGAAATAGCTCCACTCTTGGTCTCCTCCTACAGATTATTCTCAGTTGATTTTTCATGCTCACCATCCTATTCTTGCTCTGCTTCCTCCTCATCCTCACTCTCTAAGAGGAAATCTATTTAATGTGCCTTTCCTTACCCATACACCTATTACCACTCTCCCAAGGGTCTTTGAAATTGAACTAAATCTTATTTCTCCTCAAATAATTACGAGTTTCCTCATCCATATTCTCCTTTCTCGTTCCTTCTTTTTGAAAGGGCGTATTATCTTTGTTATTTTCAGTAATGAATGTTTTGGAGAATTTGTTTGTCTTGGGGACCGCATCCTCCATATCTTGTGTCTAGATAATGGCATACTGCAATGTCTCTAGTTTGAAGGATTTCACCCAACCATGCAGTGGCTTAGATAAAACTTTTGTAAACATCATCACCAATCTATTCTCAGATATTTCTGTCATTGTGACGACAAGCTTCTAAAATTCTGTGATGTATGTGTCTGGTGTCCCAACTTGTTTGATTTGTGATAGATCCTTGAATTGTATCTTTGGATCCTTCCCATAAAACCTCTCCATCAAATTGTTTGTGAAGTCTAGGTAAGTGGTGATGTGGGTATGTACCAGAGTGACCAATTCATGGTACCACCACTCATGGACCTCTCCATCCAAATGCAGGGTAGTGAATTTAATTTCCTCATCCTCTGTCATGGTATTAAGATAGAAGTATGTATCAAAATTTTGAGCCCATGCTCGAGATCAGGATTTACTTGAACCATCGAAAGTGGGAATGGTGATAATCCCAACCTTCCTTCTTAGATCACTATTCTGCTGACCCCTGTTAACTTATCTTGGCATGTTCATGTACTTGATATTGCAATAGTGTTGGCACAGGGGAAGACCCAGGGTTCAATGCTTAGAAATGCACCAAAAAAACCCCGACTACTGGCCCTTTCGACAACACCTATGAAGCAGGCGAGGTCTCACCCGAGGTAGAAGCAAGGGGGGTTATAGGATGCAAGTGTCTGTAACTAAGCTGGGACAAAAATCTGTGATAATAACACTTCACAGGTTATTCTGTTAGCTCTTAGGAAGTGACATACATTAATTCATTAACCTTATTAACATCACAGAATGTACCCAAGAATAGATCTAGCATAGTAAAAACAAATATTAAGCACTTCAACCACTTAGCACATAGCACTTTGAATAAGATCTAGCATATAAGCCAATCATTTCAGAAAAACATACATATTCATTATAAATTATAATCTAAGAACTAAGAAAAACATAACAAAGATAACATTGCACAAAGAAAACCATAAGACACCAGATGTATGTGGTTCACCCCAGTGTGGGGCTATGTCCACCAACCATTTCTCCTTCTTTATTATGTGCTCGAATCTTACATTCATTCACTCCTATGCACTAAGCCATAGAGTCAATCTTCGCATAGGATAGGAGATCTGCGCATTGAGCACCAGATCCTCCTTCCAAAACTAGGTCAGGGCATAGAGTCAACCCTCTATCAAGCACAAATCCTTAACACATGTACATTCCTTTGCACAAAGATACTCAAAACGANTCAATCTTCGCATAGGATAGGAGATCTGCGCATTGAGCACCAGATCCTCCTTCCAAAACTAGGTCAGGGCATAGAGTCAACCCTCTATCAAGCACAAATCCTTAACACATGTACATTCCTTTGCACAAAGATACTCAAAACGACTTGCACTTAGATCTCCCAAAAAATTATACTTATACAATACATTCTTACTTATTTATAATTTTACAATCCCTTACAATAAGGCCTAATCATGGGTAAACCCCATGGGCCGACATCCCATAAACCCATTACAAAAACCATAGAAAAACCCCTTAATGGGTCCACATAGCTTGCACAATCAGTGATATTCATGATCTTATCTCTGCCTAGGTGTTGCTTCTTCGAACAATGTGTTGAATTCCAAAAGTGGTCCAAATATAACCAAGGTTTCCTCAAAACTTGGTTGAGGGTCAACAGGCCCCCAACACTCACCTGTGACTCGTCCCGACTCACTCAGGTCTAGACAATGCTACTTTGAAGGCCTCAAGCTTAACTCGGGCTGCCTCGACTTGCTGCTTCTCCTGAGCCTCCTTCTCAGCGAGCTCCTGGATCGTTTTCTCTATAACAGACCCTTCCAAGCATTGTTCTACTGATACAACCACTTGGTCCAATTGTGAGCCCTGTCCATCGATATCTTCAAACACCTTGTAGGCTTCATCCTGCACAGGTTGCAGCTTTTGCGTGACTTCCATTTCCTTTACGTGGAGGGAAATGATCTGTTGCTATACTGCATGCTTCTCCTAGGAACTTTTCATTCTTTCTACTGCAGTGAGCAGCTTCATCTGCGTCTGCACGAAAAATGCCTATTGTTGTGCCTCCTAAAACTGTGCTTCCATATTTCTTAGATCTAGATCCTCGACGATGTGTTCATATGTTTGTGCACTTCTATCACTCAATTTTTTGCACTCCAAGGCGAGGGCTCTTATCCTTACTATTGTTTTCTTAGTGGTTTCCTCCCTCTGGTCACACACCTCTTGCGAGGTGCTCGGTATTGCTTGGGACTCCAATTTTGTTATTCTAGCTTGAGGTTGGTGGAGGGTCTCAGTGAGCTTCACTAATTGAGCCTCGAGCGACTCTTTCTCCTCTTGTGCCAAGCCTAGCATAGAGTGACATGCTTTACTCACTACTTCTTTGACCATGGCATGCTCTATGAGAAAATGCTCCTTTTCTCTTTGTAGCTAGGATTTTTCCTCCTGGAGCTTTGCCTGAAGCTCTACTTTCCCACTTTCCTGGGCTGATACATTTTCCCGCGCTTCTCTTAATTTCACTAGGAATTCATATTTCTCCTATTTCAAGGCTTCTATAGCCTTCTCCTTCTCTTCCCGGACTCTTTGAATTCTATCTTTTGTCACATTCACAAGTCTTCTCAATTGGGTTGGTTCATCCCCCAATTCTACAATCTGTGATGAGGAAGGCGCAATAGGTATTGCGTGGAAAAAAATGAATAACTTGTTGTACTTCCTTCAATTCCTTTTCGATCCTTCCATATATCTCCTCCTACTTCTCTCCACATCTTTGCAAGATGTCCTTGGAATCGTCCTCCATAGCTCCGCGGACCAGACTGATATCGTCCTCCATGAGCGTGGCCTCCAATTGGGGCTTATTAGCACGCATATTCTTCCTTGTTGAGGGTTTCTCTGGAGAAACCTTCCTCTTCTGCGGTGTTACTATCCCAACAGGGGGATCCTCAAGTGGAGGGGTGATAGTTTCACCTCCTCCTTTCCCTTCTTCTCCTTCATCTCCTCCTCCCTGTCCTTCTTCTTCATCTTCTCCTCTTCCTGGTGAGCTAGATGCATTATCTTCAGAAGCATTGTCCTCCTCATCGCTCTCTATATCCTGGACTTATTCCTTCTTTTTTTTCTTCTTCGTCCCAATGGACTTTTTGACATGCTCAACCCAAGTGACTATGGGGCTTTCTATGGTGTCAGTGTCGAAGAGTTCTACATCAGCGACGGGTACAAGAAATTCCTCCGGTCACTCCTTTGTAATCTGCTTTGTGTATTCATCTATCAGCTTGTAGTACGACTGTAACTCTTCCTGGTTCTCATTTCTGCGCAGAATGATGTAGATGAAGTGAGGATATGTGAAAAACTTTGCTATTGGTTAGTACTGGTGAAAGGTGTGTGGTGTCATGCATGGAAATGATTCAATGGTGACCTTTAATTGTTGATAGTATGCATGAAATAAAACGTTGGAATGCCACTACTTCGTCATGTAGTTGGTGTACCATAGGGTTGAAAATCGAGCGACCAAAAGCTATGAGGGTTCTATTTATGGGAAGGTGGCTCCTTCAAAATTTTTCCAAGCAACAAATTCTATGAAAATGATCAGCCAACTATAATGGAATTCATATCCCAAATCCTGGGATTTGTGGCAATCTTTCTCTAGTTCATTGACAAGGCAGTTCACGCAGTTCATCTGGATGCCCTCCACACATTTTTCTGCGAGGTCCACCACGAACCTGAAAACCTGTGTGGGGTGGTTCTTCCTTACGATCTTTCCATCTATGAGTTGGAAAGCGAGGTGCATTGCACCATCCTTTATAGAGGCTACCTTGTAACCTTGCTTTCATTTTTCGACTTCTCTGTAAGCTTCCTTAATGTGTTGTGCCAGGGAATGGTTTGAGGCCTTCCCTGGATAAAATTGTTGAGGGTTAGGTCCCTTCACACTTAAGCCTATGATCCAATGGATCAACATTGGATCCACGGTAATCCTTTTTTTGAGCCACAAGTATCCTCCATGATAGCATGACAAGAGGAGTTTAACGCAGACATTAACCTCCTGGTGGTTGCCAAAATATGGAATATTCATCACATTCAGCATGGTGGACGGTGCCATCCCCTTAATCAATGGTTGTGGGACGAGGTGAGGCTTCTTCCAAGTTGATTTCATGAGATAGTGATGCAGCACCAACATGGCATAGTTATTTCGGTCTCCCAAATTGAAGTCGTTGTTCTTCAATAGTGGGATTTCTCCTAACTAACTCCCGAATACGTGTATTCCTTTCGGAATGTATGTGGTGAACACGGTGTACTCATAATCTTGGGGGATGTTGTCATGGTTAACTGTGCCAGCCAAAGATGGGATATACTCTGGTAGGATTGACGAGATCTGCTTCGCATTATCCAGATCATCGCAGTGCTTACTTTGTTGCTCAGTCACAGAGTTAACATGGCCAGAACGACGTCCAGTCGAAGGGGAAGCCTGCAGTCCCCCAGTCAATGATTCTTGGGCACCTTCAGATATCGATCTGTCGGACATTATATTCTTGAGGACTTCCTTGATAGACTTCTCCAATTCACTAGGTTTTCCCGACATTCTAACTTTTAAATAGACAGATCGGGGTAGATGAATGGACGGGCGGGGTAGACAAGAGGACATGTGGGGTCTAGTTTTAGATAACACAGATCGACACATAGAAAATTATCTTCTTGTCTCAGTTATTCATGGGTAGAAAAAAGTGGTCCCGACGCAGCGTTCAATGGGTTAAATAAGTGGGGCATCGTAACAGATTCTTCCAACGACCAAGAATTCTTCCATCAATGTGAATATGTCTATTAGGGCGCAGTCTCAACATCCAAAAGTGGTCCATCATCCCATAAATGCATTTTATAACCATTCCAGAGCACCATTCTAATGTTCGGGGCACCTCCAACGATGATATAAATTCACCAGGGTGAAGCCCCATTCTATACGGACCTGTTGTTCCAACAAGGTTCAAACCCTGCAAACCTGCCTCCTATGAGGCTCCAGTCTATGAAGTCTTCCATATGTTCTCTATAGCTTCTTGTAGTTTTTCCAAATTAGCTTTCTTTTATTGAGCTTCCTTTCCTTCTTCACTGTGATCTAAGTCTCTCTAACTGTTTCTGGAATCCTCTTTCCATTCTTATTCTTATCTTCCCCTAGCGCAGTGGCTTCGCACTGTTGAGGTTCCCTCAAAGGGTCAGAAGTTAATATCCATTTTCTTAACACTTCATGAGTGGACATACTTATTTCTTGAATAGATAGGTCCTTCAAGCCTTCTTGCATTATTTCAACCTTGACAACTAATTCTCTTTCCTTCTATCCCTCCTGCGTTGTTACTCTATTATGTTGCTTCGACTTATCCTCTCATTATTCTATTAGTCGGTCTATTTTCTAGCTATGAAATCCGTTAGTTCTTTTTTTTTTTTTTTTTTCTGTAGATTCTTCCTTTTCTTTCCTTCTAATTCGATCCTTCTCAATCCAAGTCTTACCTAATAAAAGTGGGAAAGGGGTGTTTTCCTCAACAAACTTAATGACTTCAAATTCCTCTTCAGTCGATGTTCCATGAACAATAATAGGTACATTAATAACTCTTCCACATAGGGTTATGATATTTCCCATAAACAAGCCTATCCTTCCTAATGAAGGTACCACAATAGGATTTCCCAAAATTTCCCAAGTGTCTTCTGTCATAATATTTACTCGTGTTTCCTCATCCAAGACACAGTCTATGCCGAAGTCTTCTATTCTTGCACTTATGCATTGTTTTACTTTTAGGATCTCTGGTAAACTGACATCTTTGTGAACATCTATCATTTCTTTCAATTGTAATAACATAGTCTGAACTTCCTTTGATTCTTTCTCTTTATGACTCTCTAACATGCCCTTGGTATTTTGACTTCCTTCATAGTTTTCTTGTCTTATGTTCATTCTTTCAACTTTAGCAATCATCCTACAACAAAGACAAATAGGACCTATGCCAGGGCATTCCTTAGCAAGGTGTCCCAGTCTTCTGCAGTTATAACACAATGCCAATCCTCTTTTTCTTTTAAACGTTCCCCATCCTTTTTTGTACTACGCACTAGGATCATAGTGTTGGACCTGCAATCTACAAAAAACATTTCTATGTTCCTGCATCCACTTATTAGTCCAAAAACTCTTTCTTTGCATAGGAATAACATATCTTTCTTCATTTCCATTAAATTTACTCAAATTGAATCTTTCTTTCAACTGCACCCTAGCCTTCAAACTAGGACAAAATCTATTAAACATACTTAAGTTCATGCTTTCAAAAAAAAAATTCACCTATCTTACTCTTGTCAAAGCATAAAGATTTACCTCTTTTCTTCAGATCAGATTTATTTCTTAGCACAAAGCTTCACAATTCAAGTAGAGTACTATGCACTTTAGCAACAAATATACGTACAGAGCTTCCCTTTTCTTTACTTCAGTTCCCAACAATCACAGTTTCAGGTCCTGACAAAGGAACCATTTGGTGGCACAGGGGTAGACCCAGGGTTCAATGCTTAACAACACACCAACAAAACCCCGACTATCGGCCCTTTCGGAAACACCTGCGAAGAAGGCGAGGTCTCACTGGAGGTAGAAGGAGGGGGGGTTACAGGACGTAGGTGTCTGTAACCAAGATGGGACACAGATCTGTGATAATAACACTTTGCAGGGTATTTTGTTAGCTCTTAGGAAGTGACATACATTAGTTCATTAACCTTATTAACATCGCAAAATGTACCCAAGAATAGATCTAGCATAGTTACAACAAAGATTAATCACTTAAACCGCTTAACACATAGCACTTTGAATCAGATCTAGTATATAAGTCAAGCATTTAAGAAAAACATACATATTCATTATACATTCTAATCTAAGAACCAAGAAAAACATAACAGAGATAACATTGCACAAAGAAAACCATAAGACACCATATGTACGTGGTTCACCCCAGTGTGGGGATACATCCACCAAATTCTTCACCTTCTTTATTATTTCCTCGAATATTACATTCATTCACTCCTATTCACTAAGCCACAGAGTCAATCTTCGCATAGGATAATAGATCTACGCACTGAGCACTAGATCCTCCTTCCAAAACTAGGTCAGAGAATAGAGCCAACCCTCTATCGAGCACACAGCCTTAACACACATACATTCCTTGGGACAAAGCTACTCAAAACTACTTGCACTTAGCTCTCAAAAAAACTTCTACTTCTACCATACATTTTTACTTATTTATACTTTTACAATCCCTTACAATAAGGCCTAATCATAGGTAAACCCCATGGGATGACATGCCATAAACCCATTACAAAACACTAGAAAACCCCTTATTGGGTCCACATAGCCTGCAAAATCGGTGAGATCCGCGATCTCAGCTCCGCCTAGGCGTTCCTTCTTTGAACAATGTGTCGAAGTCCAAAATTGGTCCAAATCTAACCAAGGTTTCCTCAAAACTTGGTCAAGGGCCAAAAAATAGAATTGTAGTGACATGCCCACCTGGAAATCCTCACCCATGTCCTGGTACTCCCTCCAGTAATTATCAAAGGTATCACCTTGACCTTGTTTTCCTTTATTCCTTACCTGTTGGTTCCCTGTGAACTGAGGAAAAAGAAGTCTAGGAAACATCCTGCCTATAGTTCCAGTAGCCACCTATGATGGAATGTGATTGTTACTTCCTTCTGCATGGTTTTCATTATTCCCAAAGATACCCCATGCACCATTAATTCCCCTATTATGTCTATTAGTTCCCCCATTACCATTGTTACCCCCATGGTTCTGGTTGGCTTGGTTGGTTGCAATCAACTGATTCAAGAGTTGTGCCAACTGTTGTTGTCCAGTAACTGGCCTCTCTACATTTTGCAAGTCTCTATTCTCATTCTCATCCTCCATGTTTTCCTCTGGTTATACCTCCGGTTGGTTCTCTTATAATATCTCTTCTTGTTGAATATGGTTTTCTATCCCTTGCTTCCTCCTAATTCTGTAGGGGATGTACCCTTCTCCCTCTTCTTAAGTCATGAAATTTTAAATTCCCTCAGGCTGGCAAGACTGAGGCTCTAATACCACTGAAATAATATATATATATTTCCTTTTTGGTGTTCTCACTTCAAGAATTATAACAATTCATTTTCATTCACATATGCTACTCCCAATAAATACAAAAGAAATTGCTACAAAATATAAGGAAGCCACAATACTCTCTCTGCTTTAATGTATCTAATTTTAAATAGCAACAATGCAATTAGATTACAACATAATATAAAAGATGGGCTAGGTGAACCTACTATACGTCCACTCAGTAAATTGTCTTTGCACAAATCTCCCAAATTATGAACAACATCAAACAATTGTAGGTAAGTTTGTAGAGATCAACCTTTGGTCCTCTATCCTCCTCCAAAAAAGAACTCGCCCACAAGAAATGATACAAGCACACTCAACAACTTAGGAATTATTCTCAACCAATAAGTAATGCACCCAATTTCCAATAGATGCGCCCAACAAGGGAATGGTGCAACCATCAAGTGAAAATGGTGTACCCAACAGTCAATAGTTACTCCCAACAAATGATAATTTTCCCAACAATGGTTAGTTTCGATCCACAATAGAAAAATTGGCCCTACTAACAACAAATAATGGAGCCACTAGCTAGTTTGACCCCTTCTTCACAAGATTCGACTTTCCACACAGATATATCAACCCCAAAAGAGATAAATCAATCCAGAGATGAGAATATCAAACTCCAATATGAGTAATAGGCCCTGTATGGAGTATTTTTGCTTCTTCAAAAGGATAAAATGTGCCCAACTTTTCCAAATTCTCCCCCACAGAGATAAACTCAACCCTCTCACTCAAAAAATTGGTTCAAAGTCTTAAAATTGTTCTCTCCTTGACCCAACTCGTCATCTACAAGGGAGATTCAACCCACACATTACCATACTCCACCACCGACAAGATAAATCAATTGTGAAAGAAAAATATTAATCTTCTCTCAATAAATCCTCACCACAAGAAGGTAAAATTGATCTCACTGAAGCAAAATAGGAAGATATGGATGATCTCCTCCAAATGAATAGCTAGAGGGGATATGTTACACCACCGAAACTAAGCTCTGAAATTCCTCCTAGGGTTTTCATCCCAAGATTTAACAATGCCACAAAGATATCTCTCAATTGAAAATTAGAAAATGACTAGAAAAGAATGAGAGAGGGTGCCCCTCTTTTTTCCTTTTATTCTTTAGTCAATTTTTTTGCGACCCTTTTCACTCTTTAATAAGTTTAATTGGATTTTCATATTCTCAATAATCACTTAGGATCCTTTTTTCCTTTTACTCAATGTCACTTTTAAATGTAATTAATTATCGCTCTGGTGACATTAAATAAATAATTAATTCCCTTTTCCCCGACTGACTATAGCCTATGGGAATTACTTAGGCTATTTGTTCAGTCTCCTAGAAGACTCATTTGAAAAGGGACATTACATAAGGGACATATGGTATCATATCATAATGAAACACTATTTGATTTTGTTTGTAGATATCCCACCTTTGACAAGGAGATGTACTCCATTGTGTAGGCATG
>SNQJ01S0088517.1:33457-65016 GCA_010110895.2 Picea sitchensis
AATATAAGGAAGCCACAATACTCTCTCTGCTTTAATGTATCTAATTTTAAATAGCAACAATGCAATTAGATTACAACATAATATAAAAGATGGGCTAGGTGAACCTACTATACGTCCACTCAGTAAATTGTCTTTGCACAAATCTCCCAAATTATGAACAACATCAAACAATTGTAGGTAAGTTTGTAGAGATCAACCTTTGGTCCTCTATCCTCCTCCAAAAAAGAACTCGCCCACAAGAAATGATACAAGCACACTCAACAACTTAGGAATTATTCTCAACCAATAAGTAATGCACCCAATTTCCAATAGATGCGCCCAACAAGGGAATGGTGCAACCATCAAGTGAAAATGGTGTACCCAACAGTCAATAGTTACTCCCAACAAATGATAATTTTCCCAACAATGGTTAGTTTCGATCCACAATAGAAAAATTGGCCCTACTAACAACAAATAATGGAGCCACTAGCTAGTTTGACCCCTTCTTCACAAGATTCGACTTTCCACACAGATATATCAACCCCAAAAGAGATAAATCAATCCAGAGATGAGAATATCAAACTCCAATATGAGTAATAGGCCCTGTATGGAGTATTTTTGCTTCTTCAAAAGGATAAAATGTGCCCAACTTTTCCAAATTCTCCCCCACAGAGATAAACTCAACCCTCTCACTCAAAAAATTGGTTCAAAGTCTTAAAATTGTTCTCTCCTTGACCCAACTCGTCATCTACAAGGGAGATTCAACCCACACATTACCATACTCCACCACCGACAAGATAAATCAATTGTGAAAGAAAAATATTAATCTTCTCTCAATAAATCCTCACCACAAGAAGGTAAAATTGATCTCACTGAAGCAAAATAGGAAGATATGGATGATCTCCTCCAAATGAATAGCTAGAGGGGATATGTTACACCACCGAAACTAAGCTCTGAAATTCCTCCTAGGGTTTTCATCCCAAGATTTAACAATGCCACAAAGATATCTCTCAATTGAAAATTAGAAAATGACTAGAAAAGAATGAGAGAGGGTGCCCCTCTTTTTTCCTTTTATTCTTTAGTCAATTTTTTTGCGACCCTTTTCACTCTTTAATAAGTTTAATTGGATTTTCATATTCTCAATAATCACTTAGGATCCTTTTTTCCTTTTACTCAATGTCACTTTTAAATGTAATTAATTATCGCTCTGGTGACATTAAATAAATAATTAATTCCCTTTTCCCCGACTGACTATAGCCTATGGGAATTACTTAGGCTATTTGTTCAGTCTCCTAGAAGACTCATTTGAAAAGGGACATTACATAAGGGACATATGGTATCATATCATAATGAAACACTATTTGATTTTGTTTGTAGATATCCCACCTTTGACAAGGAGATGTACTCCATTGTGTAGGCATGCTGACAGTGGAAGCATTATATTCTAGGAAATAAAATGATCATCCACATTGATCACAAGCCTTTGCAATTCATGCAGATACAAGGAAAGATACAAAATGACCACCATCATAAATGGTACACATACTTGCAATAATTCCACTTGAACATTAAGTACAAGAAGGGAAGTGACAACCATGTTGCAGACTACCTCAATCGGTCCCAGATTGTGGCACTCACCACAATTCTTAACTCGTATGGGCCCAAGACCTCGAAGTGGCCATAATTATACAACAATGACTTTGACTTTACCGCTACTTATTAGACACTAAGTGTTGGTAAATAAGTTCCATAATTCCACCTCCAAGATGTGATATTGTGTTATCTATTCCATATTTTTGTTCCTTCAAGTGACCATCCAAAGATAATTTAGGAGGCACATTACACTCAAGTGGTAGGGAACTTCGGTGTGGAGAAGACAATAATAGTACTTTAGAATCATTTATACTGGTCAAATCTTCGATAGGACATCAATCGGTATATCAGGGCGTGCATTTCTTGTGCCATAAATAAGCCATTCATCAAGAAGTAGGGGGTCTACACTCATTTTCCTAGCCTATAAAATCCTTGGGAGTATGTATCCATGGATTACATGTTAGGTTCTCCCTCCACCAAACATGTTCACGATGTTTTTTTTGTGGTTTTCGATTAGTTCTCTAATATGGCCATTTTGACTCCATGTAAAAAGAGTATCACAACTGAGGCTACTAATAGGATCTTCTCTGAGTAGGTTTGGGTTCATTTACGGATATTTTCTACAATTGAAGCCATATATAACATATTTTATGCAGATAACTTTAAGAATTTTCTAAATTTTTTAATGAAATTACCCTCTGATGGTTCGTTCATTTTATTTGTTCACAAAGAGGCTCTATTATTATTAATAGGCAAGGCTCTAGTTGGTGATTGTTTCTTGATCTTATCGTCCACATGCTGAAGTTTCAAACCACCTTTCTTTGAAGCATTATTATTAGGTCTATATGAATATATTGATTAAAAATGATGTTAAATTTTGATGTAGCATACTTCATCTAGCAATCTCTAACATTAATAGACAACAAAGTTCCCTAAGTTGAAACTTCAATTTTATGAAAAAGGATCTAGAAAACATTAATTAACCTTGTTATGAGGCCAAACAAGACCATCATGTTTGGTTAAAATAAATTTGTCCAAATATTTTTTATCATGTCAATGGTCTTAAAAAAGGTCACTGACACAAAATTTTGATAATATATTAGAAATGAATTGACTTGTCTATAGAAAAAAAAAATGGCACTAAACCAATTACTATAGTCTGTACAACATGAAAGCTAGGGACTAATAAGTAATAATAACATAAAGGAATATAAATAAAATATTTGAACATGCTAAATCTAAAATTTCTCACTAGTTTTCCAAAACATTCTCTCTATATAAGGTATATTTCTATTCATAACTTATCCTTAGTCAACTAGATTCTAAATGATATCAATTTTTACATGATTACAAAATACAAAATTTCATAATATACAACCCAAGGCTTATTGTATATAAAATTTAAGAAACAATTTCTAATATAAATCTAGTTGGGTAAACTTTACATAACTATTAGCATGATACAAGAGTGAGTCTCCAATATTTATATCCTTCCCATAACTATTAGCATGATACAAGAGTGAGTCTCCAATATTTATATCCTTCCTATGAAAGATAAAAGGATTTTTTTATACCATTCCTGATCCAAGTCGATACTAGTGGCCACCCACCCATCCCACTAATTTAGAATGGTTCCACATCTCAAGGTTTTTCACAATTTGTTGGGTCCTAAACTGGGCCGTTTTGGGGCCCTAAAAGACATGTTTTTGGCGTGACAACACATAGAATATAACCAAAGGTAGATGCTAGGTTGTTCAGAATGTGTACTCTCTTTACAAACCTTTCATGGGCTACCAAATTCCTAAATGGGAGATCGGGGATAAAATTTATTCCTAGGAAGTTGGACGTATCAATCGGGATCATGGATAGTTTGGTTGTCATTGATGTCAACCCTTGAAGAAGCCCCAAAGTGTGGTTTGGTACTTGAAGTTGAATGAGGAATATGGACATGAAGGATAGAGTAAAATGTAGGAACACACTCATATATGGATAGTACTCATCATGTTGTTTCCAATGATATGTGACATACCATGAAGTTCCTCACTGCTAGAGAGATATGACTGCGGAAGTTGTAGCCCCAAAGAATGGTCAGAAGCCCTAGTTGGTTACAAGTCCTTACGAAAGGGTAAAGTTGGTGTAACAAGAAAACCCCAGAAGCCCTAAAACAAGGAGAGGAGTTACCTAACACAAATATAAATACAATCTCGAGAGTTATTCACAAGGACACCTATAGACTTATTCCATTGCTTTCTTATCTTTATCAGGATCTAAAGTGATCTTTTGTTAAGGTTGTAGCATCATTTTATGAGGTAGTACAAGGCCCAAGAGAAAGTTTCAGAGTTGCAACAATACCCTAGTTTTGAGGTATACATGGGTTGTAGGTTAGAAAGGGAGTGTATATATGTGGGCTACAGTATATAAAAGTGTGTATATACACGGGAAGTAGAAGAGAAAGTCACATATCTAATAAAATCTTATGGAAATTTGACTAGGTGTTGGTACCAGGTCCCTAAAGATCTGAAGGAAGTCTATAGGTCAACATCTCAAAGTTTTAGGTCAACCACAGAGGTACAGGTTTGGTTGTATACTTGTTTTGATGTTTATTTCTTGTCATGATATGGTGTGTATGATCGAGGCATACTTGAAGGCTTAATGAAAATTTGGATATGGTATATCTCTGCATTGCTTTTCAAGTGAGGAGCACTCTTATATCTAGTTCATCATATGACATGGTTCTTATAGTTCATATATTTGAGTTGATTGTACATGGTTGAGGGATATTCATGTCAGATGTAGTGGAATATGTAAGGAGCTTACATGCATTGGTTCTTTTGAGATAATTCATTGATGATATGATACAAAGCATGGTTTATGGTGTATGGTATATGGTACAGTGGTTGATTCTCTAGTTCATGATTCATCATTCCTTATTGATTTATCTTTGATTCATTATTGATGCATGAGATAAGATATATGTTGGTATACAATTGATGCATGTAGAAATTCTTATTACAAATTCATGCATTTCGGATTCTCGCTAGATCCAACAATCATATGCCACCTAATACAAAATCGCTTCTAGTAAAGTTCTTGCGTAATTTAAAACATGATTTCCAATTGCAATATCTAGAAGAAAGATCAATCACACATAACACGTATGTTTTACTGGGAAAGCAAAAAGCTAAAAAACCCACTATCATATATTATGTATATATCATGATCATGAAACAATATCATACAAAAACTCTAATCCAAGGTTTATTAACACACTATCTCACACCGCCATACAAAATCACTAATTCATGTGCCACCTACCGCCTGCATTAACCCTCACTTCCCTCTATGCATCCCAATAGAAAACCTCAGTGTCGATTTGAATACCCTCGTAGCTAGCTACACACATTTTCATGGGCACCACTATGTGTGGATTGTATGGAAAATTTACTAAATCACAATCGATAGACAAACTATCCCTTTCACATGTTACCTCAACTAGGTCTCCACTAGATATGACATGCATGTAGCTAATGGAATCTTCAAAGCCAAAATGCAGATCACTGATTGTGAATTAATTATCAATTAATTCAATGAACTCTCACTAGTGTAACTTCAATTACAACTAGTAAAAATGGAGTTTAACTCACTTAATTGAGTTAAACCACTTCACAACTCACATAACTGCACTTTATAACTTTGTTACAACTTCAAGTCACTTAGTTACAATCCAATTGGGATTTTATGTCCCACCAATCAACCTTTTGAACTGGACTTTTCTAGCTAACGATTTTCCATTTCCCGCCAACTATTTTCAAGTAATTGTGAGATAAATTAGAGACACATATCTTTTTGACTTTTCAACACTCACTCTCACATCCTTCACCCTAACTCGCCTCTTGTATTTGAATTTTCTTTTGGTGAGCGCCTTCATTAGAATGTCTTCATCCTAATCTTCCTCAGAGGGAATGTGGCCAAGCAGCCATGACCTTCCACCGCATTACATAATCTCTGAGATGATGATATTTGATATCTATATGCTTAGACCACTATGAAACATGATTAATCAAGAGTTTAATGCAACTCGATTATAACAATGAATCATTGTCGATCTAAATGAGAACCAAACAAACCAAATCCTCAAGATCTTTCTCATCTAGATAGGCTCACATGCAACTTGAATCACTACCATGTATTCATCTTCCGCTGAACTAAGTGCCAAAGATCTTTGTTTCCTGCTGTACAAAGAAACAACTATAGATCCGATACTCAAGATATCCTCCAATGTGCTCTTTCTATTCGTTGGGCTACCTGTCCAATATGCATCTATGAAGCCATGCAAATCTTCACCTCATTCGCTTGTCTATACCATAAGACATACTCAAATGTGCCCCCTCATGTATCTCAAGACATGCTTACCCTCCTTCCAAAAAGAGCTAGTAGGATTGACCATTGTTTGAATCCATCTAGTTAACCGGTGATAACAAAATGTCCTACCTTTGTGTTCACTGATACATTAGCGAACCCACTAATTGTCGATGGACAATAGCATCCACTACCTCTCCATAAGTAGCATCCTTCTTTCCTCTAGTTTCCTTGAAGAGGAGTATCCATTGGTTTGCATCCCTCCATGTGAACTTACCCAATATCTCCCTTGAATACATTCCTTGACACAAAAATTTCACCATATCGTTGCTATATTTCCAATCCAAGGAAATAGTGTATAATTCCAAATCCTTCATCCAAACTCCTTTGCAAGGTCCTTGCATGAGTGTATCAGTTGATCATCATCAATCAATATTAAATCATCAACATAAATAACAATGATTAAAAATATTGCCCCTCCACCAATAATTCCCAGTGGTTTGCACCGGCCGCTTTGGTGAAGCCCAACAAGTGAAATAGTTGTCCATCCAAGTGTACCAAGCATGGGGTACTTACTTCAACCCATACAACACTCTCTTGAGTCTACATACATGCAACTCCCTGTAAAAGGTCTCAAAACCTTATGGTTTCTCAATGTACACTTCTTCCTCAATATTCCACAGAAACATAGTTTTTACATCTTACCTAATGAATGTGCTGCCCCATCTTCAAGGCCAGAGTAGTGATGGACTGGAAAAGTACCTTGTGACAGGTGCAAGGTCTCATCATAATCTATCCTCTCAATCTATAAGAAGCCCCGGGCCACAAACCTAACCTTTTATTTCTCAACACTCCCACCAACAACTTTCTCTAACTTGTAGATCCATCTTGAACCTACCAATGATTTATCGAACGGTCTTGGGACAATTTCCCATGCACTATTTTTTAAAATGGATTCACACCATAGCATATCAACTCCTGGGGTGGGATTCTCAGATCATCTCGAAGGAAGATGGTTCGCCACAATACATTTTCTCATGAGATCCATGTATCTAGTAAACCGATCAAGAGACTGTCTCGCCTCCCAGACCGCGGTGTAATAGGGGCTCCTATATTCAGTGCAACATCTAGTCTCAATATCGCCTGTGGGTATGCTTTTCTCTGATGGATACCGCGATGAGTGATTTCTCCCAATCCATGAACCTCTCATTTGTTCCGATCCACATCTTGAGATTCCTACTGGGAACAAATAGTTCCTCTTATGTATGCAAGTTTAGCTCCCTCTCAAGAGACAACCTGGATGGCTTTCCCCTCATCAATTTTATATCTCAACAACAAAATAATATTAATTTTAGGAAAATACACACGCACTATGTGTTTCTGTAATTCTACACATATCCCAACTTAAATGTTTTATTTCTATTTGCCCATGCCAGTCACATGCACATAAACAAAAATCTTGAAATGAGAAACATCGAGTTTCTCACTAAAGGAGCTTCTGTGTGTACTCATGCCAAGTACTCTCTAAGGACAAGGATTTTTCACATAAACCGCAGTGTTTCATGCTTCTTCCCACAAATGTATTGGTAGGCCTTGATCATGCAACATCACCCGTGCTGCACCCACGATCGTCCTGTTCTTCCTCTCCACGACCCAATTTTGTTGTGGGTTATGAGGCACTATGAGTTCTCTTTTAATTCCTTCTTTTCTGTAGTTTTCAATTTGTTAGATATGTATTTCTCCAACTCATTATCAGCCTCCTCAGATCCTTTTACTTGCTTCCTCAACATTTTCCACCAATTATTTAAACTCACGTAACTTTTGAGAATGTTTTATCCTTCTTCTATATGAAGAAGATCCAACATTTAATGAAAAGTCATAAAAATAACATAATACTCTATGTTATTTTTGTTGAAGAACTGAGAATGGTCCACACACATTTGTGAACTCTCTCTAGGATCACCAAAGCACATTTCTCCTTTTCATGAAAGGTGAACTTTACATACTTCCTAATGGAAAACCACCAACAGGCACCCAGTGTCTCACGAAGTTCTTAGGATGACAATGATGGATGCGCCCATGACATGATACCACCTGTTGACCTCATCCCAACCTTTTCTGCTCACAAAGCTCATCCATCGAACGTAATCTGCAGACTTAACTCCAATCCCTACCTTCTTGACTTGACCTAATATTGTTTTATACCGCATAGGAAGGATTTTCCATCATTGAAAACAACATCATAGCTTCTATCCTCCAACACAGGACTCTAGACCAAGTTTTTTCTTTAGACTTGGAACATGCATACCATCTTTCAATTGGAAATGTTTTTTTTTACTTGACTCCATATGCTGTAATAAAATGTAATACCAAAGAGTAATCAGATCGCCCATCATCACCCATCTCTATATTCATTTTGAGATCTCCTCCAAGTCACTAAAAATCCTATCTCCTATCATGTAGCTAGTGCCACTATCCAATAATTAGCACCGACATCAATGCACTTGAATCCATGCATGTAATCAAAGAGAATTCAAGTTCAAATTCCAAGGCAAGGGCCTCACCAGTTTCATTTCCAACAACCTTCTTGTTCTTCTTCTTTTGTGGACAATTAGTAGCAAGATGCCCATGTTCATGATGTTGAAAACACTTCACTTTGGACAAACTAAACTTTCTTTCCTTCGTGACTCGGATTTTTGAATGGAATTTATTCCCTTCCATTTTATTTCCTTGGTAGCCAAAGCACAATACTCTTCATCAAATCATGCCCAACTCTCCCGTGACTAGATTCACCATAATGTCACTAATTTGACAATTTTTCCTTCCATCGGATGAGTCTGATAACTGCATAACTCTTTGGGAAGTCCTAGAGAGACAAATACTAAATCATCATCAATCCACTATTATTCCCACCTACCATCCCAACATTGGACAAACTTCATAAGATATTTTGGAATGGAGTCACCTCGCTCCATCTTGATCTTCTTGAGTTTATCTTTGAGCGCCATTTTCCTATGGTCGTTGTTGTTTGGGAATAGATCCGTCAAAGTATTCCCCATTGCATATGGTGTGAATTTCCCAAGAGTCTTGAGACAATGTGGTCTCTTACCCCCTCCAATAGATCCTTTGCTACTTTCTTTTCCATGCATCAAGATTTGCAACTGCCTCTAAATATCCGGCTTAGAAACATCTTTGTCAATGAATTCATTCAAGCCATTGTCTTCTAGTACTTCCTCCATCCTATCCTTCCAAGAAATGTAGTTCATTCTTCCCTCGAGTGCATACTCTAACATCAAGCCATTTTAAATCCATTTCATCTTGAATCATTCAGATACCAAGAAAGTATAATCAAGAATTTGAATTCTATCCAATCACAAACTCACTTCCTACCTCCCTCGTTTCTTTGATGCCATGTATAAATTTTAATAGAAATTATGTATTTCCTAGATTCCCCTGATCTAACAATTATATACCTAAATATATAATCGCTTCTACAAATATTTGTGCAGAATTTAAAACACGACGCTAATTGCAATATCAAGAAGAAAGATCAATCAATATAACACATATGTTTTACTTGGAAAGCATAAAGCTAAAACCCACTATCATATATTATGTATATATCATGGATCATGAAACAATATCATACAAAAATCTTATCCAAGAGATCAATACAAGATAATCGTCTCACACTGTTATACAAAAAATTGACAAACTATGTAACAATTTACCGCCTCTTCCTGCATTAACCTCGCCTCCTCTAATTTAACTCTCAAGAATGGAAAACCTGAAAATCTATTTGAATTCCTCTTGCCTAGGATATGCATTTATCATGGGAACATCCACTATGTGTGTGTGATTGCATGAGTACACTCCACCCAAATCACAATTGATAGCCAAAATATCCCTTTCTATCCAGGATCTCACCACCAACCTGATATGACATGCATGTAGTTACTGGTAAATATTTAGTTTCATGTGAGATCGATCGACAGGAAAATTAATCAATAATTAATTCACTAAACTCTCACTTCCAGTGTAAGTTCAAGCACAACTAGTACAACTAAGGTTAACTTACTTAACTGAGTTAAATTACTTCATAACTCACATAACTACACTTATAACTCATATAAATTCAAGTCACTTAGTTACAACTAATTTGAATTGCATGTCCCACCAATCAACCTTGAACCGAATTTTGTATAGATATTTGATTTGCCATTTCAATTAACCATTTTCAAGTAATTATGAGATAAAAATTAATATTTTCTATTGTCCAGTTTATTTAAGGGAAAAAATAAATTAGCAACAGATTTCTTGTTGACTTTTCAAATCACTATATGGCATGTGTTATTTGATCGATGAGCATATATACATGTTGATGAGATGCTGGAAATGATAGGAGACAGAAAGTGACAAAGATGGTGGAGACACATTGGTAGTGACAGCTAAGTGTAGTTTGTGATAGTGACAATTGGTCTAAAATTATACTTCAAGGCTATAAGATGAGGGTAAGGATAGGGTGGTTAAAATCACCTTCCATTGTTGAGAAACCCAAGGATTATAGCCCCTCCTCAAGCTGGGACAGAATCTCGTGGAGTTGTATATTCCTTCTGTGCTGGGAGCCCCTGAGAAACTCAGGGGTTGGAGTCTCCTTCCAATTGTAGATGGAGAATTAGGTTGGTTCTTCCAATGAATGTATTCCTTTGATATATAAGAAAAATTCTATGGTTTTCTCCATCGGGTTTCCAGGTAAATTATGGTCTACTATGTATCTATTGTGATGTGATGCTGTCAATAAGCACTTTTGATGATATATTGGAATGATAATGATGAACTCGTTGACATTGTTGAAGAATATAACATGGTTAAAAGTACTAAAATTTATCATTACCGCATTCACTCGCTGGGTATGTGTTATATCTCTTGAACGAGTAGCAAAGGTTCCAGGTATCATGCTGAGTGAAGGGGAGGGAGGATAACTCCCAATACTACGGGTTGGGGAAACAACTCCAAAAACATTTTCACCCTAAACTGCCCATATTTAGGTGGTTTTGGCACATGGTTTTCTATTCGCTAAGGAATTAGGTTGTTGACTAATCCAAGTCATTGGTTTAGGGTTTTAGATGTCGCTGTTCCCATTTATATTTTATTGCAAAAATGTAATCATGATGAAATTGATGAATATGCTAGTTCTTGGTTTGGGTTTCCGTGGGAAAAATCTCTCGTAATGTGTGTATTTTTCCATTGCATATTTTATGTTCTTTTTAGTCAAAATCTATTTTATGCGAACATTGTACAAGGTTAAAATCTACATTTGGTATCATAGCTTTGTTGGCTTTAGGGGTGCAGGGTCAAGGTTTTGGCCGGACCGTGATAAGCCTTGTTACAGGGGGATATCTATGGTATTGATTTTTCAAGTGAAAAGAAATGGAAAGCAATTCAAGATGGAGATCGAAAGAAGTTTAATGGGAAACGCTTTGAGTCATGGAAGCTCAAGACGGAAGATCTCTGGTGACAGATCGCTGATCACGGTAGATCCAGTAATCGACCCCACAGGAACTTCAATGTGATGACTAGAAAAAAAAGCTGGATCGAAAGGCAAAGAGCACAATAAATCCCATTTGTCTCTTAGATTCAATATTACCGAATCTGTTAGGGGAAGCTACAAATACATCGGCGGGATAAGTTATGGGATTTGTATTAGTCTAATTCCCTAGTAAATAAAAATATTCCTGAGAAAGAAGCTATTGTATAAAGCCCTAGACAAGATATGGAGACCTCTATGGAAAATCATCGAACGCCTTCAATAATCGCGGGTAAGTCAGCTAGTAACTGCTGGATTTCACAGCACAAAGAAGATACAAAAACAAATTTCTTATCAGGAAGGTTTACCGCATCATGGGATAGTCCGGTTATGGTCATAGGTAGTAATACAACTTCCCTTTAAGTTTGATGAAGTGGTCTCATCGTTATTTTTGGAGGAGATGAGATGTAAGAATATGGAAGGACAGAGCACAAACGCATTATTCGCAAGAGGACGCTCCCGTGAAAGAAATAGATCTAAGTTCTCAAGTGGGGAGAGATCTAAGTCTAAGAGTAGATCTAAATCTTGGAAAGTTTGCAAAGGTATGTTGAGATGTGGAAAAGAAGGGCACTACAAGAAGCAATGTAGATCCAAAGTTAGAAAAAAACAAGGGATTCAGAATTCCTCTATAGAAGAAAATACCTACAAACAAGAAGGAGGGGATGTATTTGGTTTATCTAAGAACACATGCAAATCAAGTGAAGCATGGTTATTGGACTCCGTGCACCTTTCATATGACACCCTGATGTGAGTGGATCCGCTAATATGAAAGGTAATGGGATGGAGTTACTGCTTTCTCGAGGTGATGATTTGAAAAAATAGAACTGCTGCAGGACAAGGAAAAGTCAAGCCGAGGCTCATAGATGGAAGGATTACACCACTGTATGGCATTCTGCACTTCCCAGGATTGGCCAAAAATTTTATTTCTGTAAGAAAAATGGATGATGCAGGGTAAAAAACATTTCTCTGAAAGAAACCTACGTGATGGTTCGAGGAGCAATGGTGTTGTTGAAGGGATTTCGGTTTGGAACTCTATAAGCCGCAGCGTTGCCTCGATAGTGATGGGTGTATAGTTCCATTTTTCCTGATATTCGAAAGCAAGAAGAAAAAAATCATAGTCTCTAGAGAAAAGGTTACATCAAAGACCTGGGAATATCACAGAAAAGGGTCTTCGACTACTACATGGTAAAGGTTTGGTTGAAGGTATGTCTAATTTTTTCTCTGGATTTTGATTTCTGTCAGCATTGTCTATATGGGAAGTAGAATCGTGTAAGATTCCCCTATGGTGCAACGGGGTTTAATGCATGAATTCATTAACCGTCTCATTACCGATGTTTTTGAGTCGGTTGGTCCCCAACACGTTGGCAAAACAGGTCTCATTTATACGACTTCTCGAAAACCTTTTATTTCCTAGGGAAGAAATATGAAGTCTTTGAAAGGTTTGAAGAGTTTAAGGCTCGTGTTGAAAATCAAACAAAGAAAAAATTATGCAAGTTCGTGATAGATAACGCCAGAGCCTCTATGGGAATGAATTCTAAGAATTATGTAAGAAGTGTGGTATATCAAGGAAGAATACTGCTCCATACACACCTCAAAAACGGAGCTGCGTAAAAGGATGAACGAGACACCACTTCTGGAAAAAATCATGCATGCCTTGGTGTCAAGCGAGGGAAATAATTTCGGCGTAGGCGCCATGTTATCTGGTTAACAGATCACTCTCATCAGCATTGTATGACAAGACTCAATAAGAGGTATGGAATCTGTAAGGAACCTTCTCTCACATTACTCAAGGTATTTTCCCCGTGATGCATATGTTCATGATCCAAAGGAAAACAAGAGTAAGCTAGATAACAAGGTTGAAAAGTGTATCTTTATTCGACATGCGTCTCAAAGGTTATAAGCTTTGAACCTAGAAACTAAAGAAGGTAGTGTATAGATGAGACGTGGTATTTAGAGAAATGAAGACATGCTGTCATTGAAGTCCTACCAAGTAAGGAGGAACCAAAGAAAATAGATTTTGAATAGATTTTGATTTAAAGGATAATGAATAAAAATCTACAGAAGAACATGAATCAAGAAGAAGATACTCATACTCCATTATCGAGGGAGATTGGTTCGAGAAAGACGATTACCAAAAAGGTACACTCCATTTGATTTTCATTCAAATTTTCTTTATTCATTAGTGATGATGATCCTAGAATTGTCGTGGAAGCAGTGGATTCAGAGGATGAAATATCTGGAAAAGGGCCATGAACGTTGTTCTAATCTTTGGATAAGAATGAGGTTTGGGGATTCCAAAGGGATGCCCGCTGGAAGAAAGCCTATTGGAAGGAAATGGGTATTTAAAAAAACTTAATGCGTAAGGAAAAGTGGAGAAATACAAAGCTCTGCTAGTAGCAAAGGGTTATTCCCAAAGTTGAGGGAATTGATTTCGCAGGAGATTTTTTCTCCTGCTGCCAAGTTAACCCTATAATATTTTCGCTATCCGCTATTGCATTTTATTTTGAAGCAGAACAAATGGATGTGAAGACAACACCCCTACATGATCCGGAAGAAGAAATCTATATGAAGAAACCATAAGGTTATGATGAAGGGAAAGAAGGAGCTGGAATGAAAGATGAAAAAGTCCATGCATGGTTTAAAAAAATCAAGGATGTGTGGTACCAAAAATTTGATAATTTATATGGTGGGTTCTGGGGATTCACAAGAAGCAAAATGACCACCGTATTTTAAATTAATTGCGATCATTTGATTTATTTCATTCTAGCATAATGACAACTGCTAGCAGGAAACAACAAGGAGATTATCTAGATGTGAAAACTCGGCTTGTCCCTGGGAATTTGACATGAAGGATCTCGGTGCTTCAAATTTCATTTTGGGCATGGAAATTAAAAGAGATCAGAAAAAGAGGAAACTCTGGTTAAATCAAATAAAATATGTCGAGACAATATTGGAGAGGTTTAATATGCAGGAATGTAAACCGATCAAGGTTCCTATTCCTGTTGGTGTAAATTTATCTGCGGATAAGTGTCCCAAGACATAGGAAGAGGAGAAGGACATGTCTCATGTTCCATATGAGACTGCATTTGGTAGTTTGATGTATGCAATGGTTTTTACTAGACCGGACATTGCACATGCAGTGGGAGTTTTGAGCAGGTATATGTCAAAACTAGGGAAGGAGCATTGGACAACAGTAAAAAGGGTTTTCAAGTATTTGCATGGCACTGCTAGCTATGGATTGTGCTACCAAGGAAGACCAAGATTGGATAGAGTGGTGGATATACATGGCTTTGTGGATGCAGACTGGGCTGGAGATATGGATCGTAGGAGATCTACAAGTGGGTATGTGTTTAACCTGTTTGGAGGAGCAATAAATTGGATGAGAAAAAGAAAGACTATAGTAGCACTTTCAACTACAGAAGTTGACTACATGGAAGCCACTCATGCAATTAAGGAAGCAATATGGTTACACAGATTGTGTTCAAGTATTGGGTTGGTACAACAAGCTATAAGGATAGATTGTGACAGTCAGAGTACAATTTTTCTGGCGAAGAACCCGACTTATCATTCAAAGACAAAGCATATTGATATTCAATACCACTTTGTGAGAGACATGATTGAAGAAAATAAATTATTTCTAATGAATGTGGACACTTTGAAGAATGTTGCAGATTCATTAACAAAATCTGTGAGCACTGAGAAGTTCTCTTGGTGTAGAGGATCCATGGGCATTGTTGCCCTGGAGTTTTGACTATGTAACCCTGTAACCCCATGTATGCAAAGAAAACATCAAGTGGGAGAATGTTGGGTATGTTTTATATTATTTGCACGAGTAGCAGTGTCTGTGCATTGTGCCGGGTGCGCAGGGGGGTTAGAAAAAAAAATTCTTCCTCGAGAAATGTGTCACATATTTAGGTGGTTTTTCGGCACATTGTTTTTTGCCAATGGTTTTCTATTTTTAGTTAAGGAATTAGGGTTTTTGACTAATCCAGGTCATTAGGTTAGGTTTTTGGATGTCATTGGATCCTATATGTATATTGTATTATAAACAATGTATCATGATGAATGAATATAAAATATGTTGGTTTTCCCGGTTTGGGTTTCCAGGGGAAAAATCTCAGTGTAATGTTTGTATTTTCCATTGTATCTTTTCTATTCTTTTACTGGAAATCTGTTTGCAGTAAATATTGTACAAATTTAAAATCTACACCCGCATCTCAGTAATCCAACAATTGGTATTAGAATAGGTCCTTCAAGAAGAAGTTTAACCACTGGAAGGAGATCATGGATGACACTAGGATTGGGGTACCAGAGTTTGATGGTGGGAAATATGCCTTCCAGAGAAGAAGAATGAAAACATATATGAAAGAAAAAGGATCTGATGTTTGGCGATTAGCAGTAGATGGATACAAAGCACCTGCCACTCCATCGGTAGATACGGATGGAAAGAATCTCGAAGAAAATGATTCAAGGGATAAAAACATTATCGAGAATGGTGTGACTCAAGCGATACATACCAATATTATGCATTGTGATTCCAAAAACAAATGTGGGACAAAATGAAGGCCATCTACGAAGGAGATTGGAAAGTTAAGGAAGATAAACTTCAGATTTTTAGAGCCAAGCTCGAGCAATTGACGATGAAAACATAGCAACCTACTTTCTACAAGTTGATGAAATAGTAAACAATATCATAGGTTTGGGAGACGAGATAAAGGAATATGTATTTGTTAAAAAGACATTAAAATCTCTACCAATGAGATTCGATTCAAAAATTTCAGCTCTAGAAGAAAGAGTGTACCTAGATACAATGACCATGGATGAGTTGCATCTCACAACTTATGAGATGAGGATAGAGCAAGACAATCTAGTCACTAAGGAGGCAACATTCAAGGCATCCAAGAAGACGAAGAAGAAAGATAAACAAAATTGAAAGTCAGATTGTAGCTACAACAAAGATTCAGAGGAAGATGAAGAGGTAAATAACTTCGTCAGAAGGCTGAAAAGAGGAACTAAAAAAAAAAAGGTATGCTTCCATTGAAATTTTTAATTGTGATGGTGTTGGTCATTTTTCTAACAAATGTACCTATAAGAAAAACAAAGGTAATGAAGAAGATGACTCTAAAAAGAAAAAGCAAATCCAAAAGGGTAGAAGAAACAAAAATAAATTTTTTAAGAAAAGTATTTTCACCAAGGAAGACAGTTCCTCATCAGATGAAGATGAAGTTAGTGATAGTGATATAGAAAGGGTACTATTCATGGACATACAAGAATTCGATGAAGAAGGCTTTGAAGAAGAATGTGAAGGGGAAGAAGTTGATTACATGGAATAATTGATGTGTGCCATATAATCTCCAAAGAAAGAAAAGAAGAAAACAAATTCACCCCATACGGAACTAAAGAAGAAAGAAGAATCTTAGAACTCCAAATAAATCCAACAGATGATCACGAAGATAAAAATATAGGTAGAAGAAGACACGAATATTGAAGAATCACTCAGAGGGAAGTTAGATGAAAAGGACTAGATAATTGAAGGGTCAGAAGTAGAGATAGTCACTTTAAGAAAAGATCTTCAAAAGAAGGACATGCAACAAAAAAGCACCAGTATATTGGATAATATCATTAACAATCAAATACCTTACTATGATAGATCTTTATTAGGATATAATCAGACACATACGAAAAAAGGTTTAAGCTCCAAAACGACAGAGCAAGAAGTAGAACCAAGAATCTATGCAAAAGCCATCAAAGGTCCCTCTAAGAAAGAAGAAGACATCAAGACTCAAGAGGAATATTATAGAGACATTGCACAACCTAGAAGATTCATAAGTCAACATAAAAAAAAACCAACTATAGAAAAACCTCAAGAAGAAGAAGGATTCAAAAGAGCATCACCATTCAAAATATCTTCCACATCTAGACATCAAACTATTTTTCTTGGTTCATGTTATTCACGTTATAATTTTGAGCATAAAGATGTGAATTGTATATCCAATACCAAGAACAAAAGAAACGATGAGGGATATATAAGATATAGTTATCCAAGAAGACCTCATGAAGCACAAAATAAAAGCTACAACAAATTTGGATGATTGAGTGATGTGCTAGAATGCTACAAGTGCAACAACTTTGGACATATGGCTAAACATTGCAGACTTACTATTCCTCCAAGGGAACCTAAACAAAATATCAACAATCATAAGCATGAAACACAAAGGATATGGATAAGAAATCAGGATCATTTCAACACTGAAGAATGCAATCTTGCTCTACAATCTCAACACAAGAAACATGGATGGTATGTTGACAGTGGATGCTCAAAGCATATGGCAGGTGATAAAGACATATTTCTGACATTGAAGAATGAAAGAGATGGATCATTTTCATTTGGGAATGACAACTCAACCATAATTATTGGAAAGGGCGCAATCAAGCTCGGAAGTAAGGATTCCACAATAGAAAATGTTTTACTGGTCGAAGACATGAAACACAGCTTGCTAAGTGTAAGTCAAATGTGTGATCAAGGACATAGACTTTTGTTTGACTCAAAGCAGTGCGATATAAGGAAAGTAGAATCATGCAAGTCGGTGGCTAAAACTGTAAGATCTCCAAGAAACATATATGTTCTAAATTAAATAGGAAATGAAATATGTTCTTAGGAAAGGATGATGAAAGTTGGATCTGGAATAGAATAATGGGTCACAAATTTTGATAATATTGTCAAAGTCAACAAAAAGGAAGAAGTAATAGAAATTCCCAATATTTCAAAGCCAACAAACATTCTATGTGAGCATTGTTTACAGGGAAAACATACCAAGACAAAGTTCAAGTCAAAGGAGTATTCCACAACAATACTACCAGAGATTATACATACTGATCTAGTTGAACCAACAAGAACGAAGGGATTGAAAGGTGAAAAATGTTTCATGCTACTAGTTGATAATTGCACAAGAATGATGGTAATTGTATTTCTAAATAAGAAGTTAGAGGCATTCGAAAACTTCAAGACATACAAAGACATGGTTGAAAATGAGACAGAGTTGAAAATCAAGTGTTTGAGATCAGACGATGGAGGAGAATTTACATCAAAGGAATTCATGGAATTTTGCAGCAAGCATGGGATAAAGAGGCAATTCTAAGTAGCCAAAACACCTAAGCAAAATTGAGTTTTTGAAAGGGAAAACAAAATAGTACATAAAATGGCATGAACCATGTTAATGTATTCCAAATTAACAGGCATATTTTGGGTACAAGCAATACATGCAACAGTTCAAATCCACAATAGAGGGATGCTCATAAATAATATTGATAATACTCCATACGAGATATGGAAAGGAATACCAACAAATGTGAATCACTTCAGAGTATTTAGAAGAAAATGCTACACCAAAAGAGAAGATGGAAGAATTGGAAAATTCGATTCTCGAGTTGACAAAGGCATACTAGTTGGGTACTCAAGTAAAAGGAAATCATACAAATGCTTCAATCTAAGACTCAACAGATTAGTAGAAAGAATCAATGTGACAAATTATGAGACAAATGGACAAAAGATAAAATAAAGTAGAAAATATTTAGTGGAACATGATCATGAAGAATATTTGAAAGAAGAAGTAGATGAAGAATCAGATGGAGAAGAAGATCATCCAAAAGTAAAGAAAGAACACAAGGATCTTCAAGTACCTTCAAAGACACCCAGTAGACGAGTGTAGAAAAACCATCTGTCAGAACAAATTATTGAGAATAAATATGCAATGGTTGAAACCAGAAGAATAATCCGTTCACCAAAACAAAAGCATCTAGCACTACTATATAGTATTGATTTGAGCAGTTTTGAAGAACCCAACAAGGATGAATGTTGGATCAAAGCTATGGATTAAGAGTTATATCATATAGAGAGGAATGACACATGGGAACTAGTTCCAAGACCGAAGAACAAGAACATCATTGAGACAAAATGGGTTTTTAGAAACAAGTTGAACGAGGATGGACAAGTTACCAAGAACAAAGCAATATTGGTATGCAAAGGATACTCTCAAGTTTAAGGTATATAATTTGAAGAAATGTTTTCCCCAACTATTAGGATGGAAGGAATCAGATTAATATTAGCCTATGCTTGTTCTAAGAGAATCAAGATCTATCAGATGGATGTAAAGTCATCCTTTCTAAATGGAGAATTATAAGAGGAAGTCTACATCAAACAACCTGAAGGGTTCATGTTATCAAAAAAGGAAGATTACATTTGCAAGTTAAAGAAAACATTATATGGAGTCAAGCAGCCAGTGAGATCATGCTATTAAAGAATGGACAGATACCTACAATATCAAGGGTTCAAGAAACGAAATGGAGACAACAATATCTACATAAATTTAAATCAAGATAATATCCTAATAATTGAAGTTTATGTTGTTGATATTATTTTCAGAAGTGGTGATGACATGATGAGTCAGAAATTTTTCAAATACATGAAAAATGAGTTCGAGATGTCTTTACTTAGAGAGTTGTATTTCTTTTTGGATCTCTAGATATGTCATAGTAAAAAAGGTATCTTTATCTATCAGACCAAGTATATCAAAGAAATGTTGAAGAAGTTTGGAATGAAATATTTCAAACCAGTCAGTACTCCTATGCAGACCAGTTGCAAGTCAAGTAAGGATGATGATTCTAAGGATGCGGATCAAAGAAAATACATATCAATGATTGGAAATTTACTCTATGTGACAACCTTTAGACCCGATGTGATGCAGGAAGTTGGACATGTTGCAAGGTTTCAAGCAAAACCAAAGGAATCACATGTTATGGCAGTAAAGAAGATATTCAAATATCTCAAATGAACAAAAGAGTTTGGATTATGGTATCCAAAAGGGAAGGATGTATCTCTTGTTTCCTACACAGATGCAGATTGGGCCGGTTGCATTGATGATCATAGAATAAGTACAAGTGGATCATATTTATACTTGGGTGAGTGTTTGTGATATGAAATTTTTACTTGATCTTTAACCATTAATTGCATGTGAATTTCTTAATTGTTAACCATCTTTATGAATGAAAATTTTTAGAACATTCATCAACACATAAACATGTAAGCATACTATCTAAGAACAAGAATTGGTAACAGAGTTCACCAGACTTCCTGGCTACCTCTCTGGGCCACTTTCCAAATGGGAAGGCTGATAGATTAAGTATTCAAATGCTTACAAAGTGATTTTGAGTTATGTCTGTCATATACAGTAACAGACTTCAACAACAGCTGCAAAATGAAATTCTGAGACTTTTAAGTATAAACATGGATACCTTTCTGTTTATTCGGAAGATTCTGTGAGCACTTTTTTGTCTCGATAACTTAATGAAAAAACTAAAGCTGGATCTGGAATCCTTGCAAACAATCGATACTTTTGAGTATAAACTCAATATATTTCTGAAATTGGACTCTGAATGCCCTTTTTCGCACAATTCCCAAATCTGCCCTGATTGTACAGTCTGTACGGCCTCGGGATGCGTGTCAATTTTGAACCACCTTGAATTGCATGTAAAACCCACCTCGATCTATGTGCAAATTCAATTCGGTCACTGTGCAACATCACCTTGATCTGCGTGTCTATCTTTGCCTGCATCAAAACTCCTTCTTCCTCCTCGGGATGCGTTCCCATGCTTCATTTAAATACTAAAAATCAAATTCAAAAAGGGGGCGTGGGCCATAGGCCACGCGCCCACCCAAATCCCGTACTTTTAGGCACTGTTTAAGTTTTGTGCGCCACCCATTGCCATGTCTCATAGCGGTGGTGCATTGGTAGCTTTGATTGTTATAGTGGTTGGTGGGGGGCTGAAGTCCCAGGGTCAACCCGCAAGCTTCCCCTCCTTGGCGCGATTTGGTATATCATTTGTTTTAATATATCCATGGTTTAGTATTATGGTTGGTGCGATTTTAATACATGTGGTTTTAACATATGTTTTGATGCACTATATTTTAAACATATGGTTGTAAGCCATATGTTCTATATGATTTGAAACTCATTATATTATAATAATAATCTATTTTTAAGGTCATGGCCAAGCCAGCATATCAAATTTGGTGTATGAGACCCCCTTGTTTGTGGGAGAAGGGACCCCCCTCCGCCCAACGATTTGACTGGTAAAATCTACGAAGGTATATATATATATTTGTTTTAATATATCCATGGTTTAGCATTATGGTTGGTGGGATTTTAATACATGTGGTTTGAACATATGTTTCGACGCACTATATTTTAAACATATGGTTGTAAGCCATATGTTTTATATGATTTGAAACCCATTATATTATATGTTGTGCTTTGTTATAAACTCACATTCATATTTTGGGTTTTTTTTTATATGGTATTTTTGTTTTGATATATATTTAAATACCAAGGGGATGCCTTGGTGTTGGCAAGGTCAAGGTCTAGGCCCTTGACCACCACCTTTTTTTTATCCAAACCAAATCATATTTAACCCCCTCTTTTTAATCATTTTTTAACCATATTCCACCAATTTTGACGGAACTTCAACTGCTCATATCTTTGTCACCTGGAGGCCGTTTTCCCTCAAACGAACGTCACCGGAAAGTTGTTGAAGATATATTCCACTTTGTAAGATTCACTTTACCATTTGAATACTTTAACTCTATTGAATTTTGAGATGTTCCACGTGGATCAAACCTTCCCATTGGAAAGCATTTTGGCCACAAAAAGTATGAAATCATTCAGAAAATAAGTGAGGGTATAATTCCCTCACTCTTCTAGTCTCTATCCACCTTGCTTTTCTTGGATTCATTACTTTTAAACCCACACGGAGAAACTCCATGTCTCCTCTTCATGATGATCTGACCTTCTTATCCAGTATTACATCTACCTGAAGTTCATTAAGATACTTAGGAGCAAACTCATCCACATAAGGTACTTGAACCTGTACATCTTGGTCTATAATAATAGGAGGCTCATACAATTTCAATTTTTCCACATTAACAACTGAATACATTTGCATATAAGGAGGCAATTCTAACCGGAAATCATTATTACCGACTTTGTCCAAAATTGTAAAGGGTCCATACCTGATAGGTTTCAACTTTTTACCTTCACCTTGAAGTCGATCTTTACTAATATGAAGCCATACTTGATCACCAATCTGAAAATTATGATCTATGCGATGCTTGTCATGCTTTTTTTCGTATTTGGCCTGACTTGATTACAACTGTTCCTGCACTGCTTCATGAATTACCTGAATCTGTTGAATAAACCTTCGAGCTTTATCTACATCAACCTGTTCACATTCCACTGTATCTTTCCCAAAAATGAAGTCTAAAGGAGAATTTGGCAAGTACCCAAAACATGTCTCGAAAGGAGACTTTTGAGTAGAAGAGTGTATAGCTCTGTTGTAGGCATGTTGTACATAATGCAATTGTTCATCCCAAAGCTTGGGATGCTTAGCACAATACCCTCGAAGAATATGTACCACGGTCCTATTGACCACTTCAGTTTGACTGTCAGTTTGTGGATGAAATGTTGTGCTTTTCTTCAACTTTGTGTCCATAAGTTCCCATAATGATGACCAAAATTTCCCAAGAAATCGGGAATCTCGATCAGAAATAATAGAAGTAGGAAGTCCAAAATGGACCCATACATTTTGGAAGAACAAATGAGCAGTCATCTCAACTGTGATCTTCTTTTTACAAGGCATGAGTATACACATTTGACTGAATTGATCCACAACAACATACAAATAGTCATGTCATTTTCTAGACATTGGTAAACCTCCTATGAAATCCAATGAAACACTTTCCCATGGACGAGAAGGAACTGGAAGTGGAGTGTACAAGACTAAATTTTTGTTACTTGGTTTGCTTGTTGCACACATGACACAACCTTTTACATATTTGGACATTGTTTCATTCATTCGAGGCCAATAATAGAATTTTTGTAATTGTGCTACGGTTTTACCTACTCCAAAATGCCCTGAAATGAGAGAAGTGTGAGCTTCTCTTGTCACATGCACTCTTTCACTTTGTGGAATACAGATTTTACCAATATGATACAACAACTTGTCATCGATATGATAATTCAATTCTTCATTCTGATAACCATGCCTTAGTGATTCATAAACTTCTTTGAAATTTTCATCCTTAGTATATTGTTCAACATAGCTTGTATGAACTAAAGGACTTTGTTGAATAACAATAGAAGCATTTTTTGGAGGTCTTGATAACATATCTACAACTTTGTTCTGAATTCCTTTCTTATACTTAATAACCAAATGAAATTGTTGTAAAAACCCCATCCATCTGAAATGCCTTGATTGTTGTAGCTTAGTTTGTGATTGTAAATATTGCAGTGGTTGATGATCAGTACGTATGATTGTTTCTTTACCCATTAGGTAATGTTTCCACTTTTTAACACTTTGTACTAATGCATACAACTCTTTGTCATAGGTTGGATAGTTGATTATTGTTTTAGAAAAAGTTTCAGAATGATAGCATATTGGTTTTTTATGTTGCATTAAGACTGCCCCCATTGCATAACCACTAGCATCAATTTCTATCTCAAATGGTTGTTGTAGATCTGGTAGTGCAAGTACTAGAGTTGTGTTGATCTTTTCTTTTAGTGTGTCGAAGGCTTTTTGTGCCTTACTTTCCCACCGAAAGACTTTGTTCAACCCTGTCAAAGCATGTAAGGGGGAAGCTATGAAGGAGAAGTTCGCAATGAACTTCCTCCAATATTGGGCTACTCCCAAAAAGATTCTTACATCTATTACATTATTTGACTTAGGCCAATTTACAATGACCTCAACTTCAGAGGGATCAATCTTCAATTCACCTCCCCCTACAATGTAACCTATATATACTAAAGATGTCTTTCCAAATTCACATTTTGGCATCTTTAAATACAATTTTTCCCTTACAAGTATATCCAATACTTGTTTAACATGCTTGACATGCTCTTCCCAAGTTCGACTAAAAATCAAAATATCATCTAAGTAGACTATAACAAAATCATCAATAAAGGGTCTAAACACATCGTTCATCACCCTCATAAATGTCCTGGGTGCATTACATAGCCCGAATGACATTACCATCCATTCATACAATCCTTGTTTGGTTTTAAACGTTGTTTTCCAAATATCATTGTCATGAATATGGATTTGATGATAGCCATTTCTTAAGTCTAACTTAGTGAAAAATATTGCATTCTTTAATTGATCTAAAAGATCATCAATTCGAGGAAGAGGATACATGTTCTTTATTGTAATTATGTTCAATGCCATGTAATCAACACACATACACCATGTGCCATCTTCATTTGGTACCAAAACAATTGGTGAACCACATGGCGAAGAATCTGGACGAATGACCCCTTTTTCAATTAACTCCTGAACCTATTTCTTTATCTCTGCATTCTCAATAATAGAAGACCTGTACATACCAACATTAGGAAGAGGTGCATCCTGCTGCAAATGTATTTCATGTTGAATTTCTCTTTTAGGAGGTAAACCTTCAGGTTCTTAAAACAAAATATCATAATCATATACCACCTTTATCAAGTCCTTTTTAAGTTTAGGATCACAACCTTTAAAGGATTCAGTTTGTTTAACATCTTTTTCTTTGACTATCATACGCACAAAGTACTTACTTGCATTTATTAACCTCTTCATTTGATTTGAAAAAACTAAAGAAAGATTAGTTTTCATGCGATGTGCACGAACAATATATTCAACACCATCCTTAGTGAGTTGATACTTGTTATCTTCCCTGTAAAAGATAGCCTTCCTATCATACAGAGATGGACTACCCAACACAATACCACAGATATCCAATGGAACCACATCTAGATCTACCTCATCCACAAATCCAGAAGTGATGGAAAACCTAAGTCTACACTGTTTTGTAACTTGTAATCGTGCATTATCACATACCCATCCAAGTGGATATGGATTATGGTGTAACTTAGTTTCCAATCGTAATTTTTTAACAATTTCTTCTGAAATGAGGTTTGCTTGTGATCCACTATCAAAAAGAGTATCAATTTTTGTATGCTTAAAGATAACTCTAATATGAAATAACTCACTTCTCTTTCTTTCATCAACAACAGGTTCATTTCTTGAAACAAAACAAGAAGGAATATTACCTTGGATGCTTGTATCAATCACCTTAGTTTCATCCCCAGAGTCTGATCCCAAATCATATTGGATTACTGCTGCAATAGTCTTTTTGTCTTATTTCTTCCGAAACTTTTTTGGCTTGAGATCCGGATGAAGTTTCCAACATTTGGAAGTATCATGACCCTTCTTCTGACAATGAGTACATGTAGGCTTATCTCCTTCTTTCTTCAAAGTAGCTGTGTGTTTACTTTTCAATTTACCTTTAAACTTTTTTTCATTAGGTTTGAAAGATTTCTTGGAAAAGTTCTCTTTGGTATTCTTCCCCTTTGTCTCTATGTGAATTGCTTGAACACACACCTCATCAAGATTAGTCGGATTAAACATCAATATCATATGACGTAAATAACTATGCAATCTCGGGGTCAAACCCGTGGGCATCCCCTCCTTGGCGCGATTTGGTATATCGTTTGTTTTAATATATCCATTGTTTATTATTATGGTTGGAGCGATTTTAATACATGTGGTTTGAACATATGTTTCGGCGCACTATATTTTAAACATATGGTTGTAAACCATATGTTTTATATGATTTGAAACCCATTATATTATATGTTGTGCTTTGTTATAAACTCACATTCATATTTTGGGTGTTTGTTTTATATGGTTTTTTTGTTTTGATATATATTTAAATACCAAGGGGATGCCTTAGTGTTGGAAAGGCCAAGGGCTAGGCCCTTGATCACCCTTTTTTTTAATCCAAATAAAATCATATTTAACTTCCTCTTTTTAACTATTTTTTAACCATATTTTATCAATTTTGACGGAACTTCAACTGCTCATATCTTTGTTACCTGGAGGTCGTTTTCCCTGAAATGAACGTCACCGGAAAGTTGTTGACGAGCTCTTCCACTTTGTAAGATTTACTTTGCCATTTGAATACTTTAAATGTATCGAATTTTGAGATGATACACCTAGATCAGTTTGGTATCATGGTTAAGAAATAAATAATCATCAATATATTTGTCTACAACAAAAGCATAATAAATTGCAGCATCAACATGTTGTACTCAAGTACTTTGGATGAAGAAAACTTTGCAGGATATACGAGTAAAGTGTGATGAGCCCATTTCAATAGTTCGTGACAACACCAACACCATCAGTATATTCAAGAATCCAGTGATGCATTCTAAGACAAAGCACATTCTGATAAAGTATCACTTTCTACGAGAACATGCTACAGAGAATAACATCAAGCTAGAGTATGTTGGGACAAAAGAGAAGATAGAAAATATCTTCACTAAATTTCTTGCAAGAGAAACTTTTGAGTATCTATGACAAAACATTGTAGTAGTTTATGCCCCACAGTGATCCACAGGGCATAAAACTTTACAAGATAGGGGGAGAGAAACAAAAGTCTTGAAGAGTTCAAGTAAATAGTTATTTTCAATGCTTTTCACATAAATTAGAGAGTTACATGAGGAAGAACCATGGAGAGAAAGGTCATTATAGATAGCATAGGGATATAGATAGGGGGATCATCCCCAAGAGGAGGATTACCCTTTTCCATTGATTTCAAAGGGGGAGAGATAGAGAAAGGCATGGAGACAGAGAGAGAGAATCATGCAGATAGAGGGAGCGATGGTCATAGGGACATCATGGGAATAAGTATTTTCATGCCTAAGTGTTTCTATCAATGCTAAAGGGGGAGATTGTTGATATTTTGGTTGTCATTGATGTCAACCCTTGAAGAAGCCCCGATGATGTGGTTTTGGTACCCGAAGTTGAATGAGTAATATGAACATGACATACATAGTAAATGCATGAAAGAAACTCATAGATGGATAGTACTTGTTGTGTCATTTCCAATGATATGTGGAACTCCATGTAGTTCCTCACGGTTAGGGAGATATGAATTTGTGAAGTTGTAAGCCACGAAGAAGTGGTCAAGAATCCCCTAGTTGGTTACAAGTCCTTAATGAAAGGGTAAATTTGTTGTAACAAGAAAACCCTAGAAGCCCTAAATTAAAGAGAGGAGTTACCTAACACAAGTATAAATACACATGAAGGAGTCATTCACAATTACACTCATAAACTTATTCAGTTCTTATATTTCTTGTGATCTAGTGATATTTTTTCTAAGGTTGTAGTGTCATTTTCTGAGGTAGAAAAGGAAGGTCGAAGGTGATAGTTTTAGAGTTGCAACAAAACCATAGTTTCTGAGGTATACACAGGTTACAGGTTAGAAAGGGAGTGTATGTATGTGGGATACAGTGGAGAAAAGCATGTATCTACGTGGGCAGTAGAAGAGAAGGTCACTTATCTGTAAAAAATATCATGAATGATTGAGTAGATGTTGGTACCAAGTCCCTAAATTATGAAGGAAGTCTATAGGTCAGCATCTCAAAGTTTCAGGTTAGCTACAGAGGTATTGGTATGGTTTTATATTTGTTTTGATGGTTACTTCTTGTCATGATATGGTGTATGCTTGAGTAATACTTGGTATGGTTCGTTTAGTATTTGGATATGGTATATCTTAATTGCTTGGTTGAGTGAGGAACACTCTTATATCTAGTTCAACATATGACTTGGTTCTTATTGTTCATATATTTGAGTTGATTGTACATGGTTGAGGCATATTCATGTTGTATGGTGGAATATACATAAGGGACATGAATTGGTTCTTTGAGATACTTCATTGATGATATCATACAAATATGCATATGGTTGATGTTATTTTGTTGGATGTATGGGATGACCTGGGTTCTACCTTAGTTCTCCAACAAAACCCTTATCATCATCGTCCCTTCTAGTAAACCAGAAGGCTACATCGCGCACAGAGTGCACAACACAGTCTCACCCAAGATGGTTTATGGGTGACTACAAGACACAAGTGTCTGAAGTCATGGAAGGGATTGGGGTTGTTCTTCTTACTCTTATTTCTACTTAACCATGCATTCTATTACAATATTCATTAGGTCCATTCATTCATTCATTCATAGCATTCATTCTACATATCTATTCTAGTGTGCCCTTTAAGTAAAAACATTCATTCATCTATCTAACCATTCAATCATAACTGTAGAAATAGTAAAATATTCAGACATATTGCAACACAAAGTTTTACCATGGTTCACCTCCCCTGGGGATACGTTCACACAAATCTTCTTTTATTTCTTCTTCTTCATCAAAAGGTATTGCATGCATTACATCATAAGATTCTAGAGTAGTGAGGTGGACCAGAGTTGCACCAATATCCACAACTTGCGACCTAGCCCTCAGTTACATCAACTCCATCTGAGATCTGCAACTCTCACTAAAACACAAACTGAAAACTAAACAAGAAATCTAAAAGATACTAAAGATATGATAATTCTCTTGCTCTAGATATAGATACCTCAACCTAATTTCTATATCTTCTATTTATACTACAAAATTGGGTTAAAAACCCTTACATTACATTCCAAAACCCTAACCCTAACCCTAACATGGCTAGTTTTGTCCACGTCTACGCTAGATTTCCACAAATCCTTTCGCACACGCTGCTTTTCCTCAAAATATAGCGCGCTCTCCTTCTTGGTCCAACTTGCCTCGTTTTTTGCATTGTTCTCTACCTTTGCTCCAAAATTGAATCTTCTCTCAACATAGGCCTACACCAACATGCCCCCAACACTATCATGTAGCTCATCCTGAGCCACTTAGTTCACCTTCTGCAACATTACCTCCAACACATGAAACTTATCTTCCAACTCCATCACTTTCTCCTTTTCCTGCACATTATTTTATGTAAGGGTCTCCACAACCTCTGTTGTAATGTCATCCTTTAGCATTTTTGTTCTCTCTATGTGCACCTGTTCCATTTTGAATTTTCCTTCTTCCAGTGCAGTTATCATTTGCTTTGCTTATTCTTGTAGTGGATCCAGCTGAGACTGTCATGCTTGTTTTTCTTCCTATGTGATATTTACCTCTTCCTGAAGGTTTTTCAACTTTTGTGTGGCCTTCAATATCAGGGATATGGCCATGGTATTCTGCCTCTATTTTAAGTCATAAACTACAATGTTCAATTTCTCTTCTCTCTGCTCCAGCTTCTAGATATTTTCATCTTCTTCTAGGATTTTCCAGAACTACGAGCTATTTTCGTATACTTATGCTATCTCCTTAACTTCCAACACAAAATGAGTTGTGTTTTCTATGGATTTCTCCTCCCTTTCGGATCTGACCTCTAGCAGTGTGGTTGGTGTTATATTTTCCACCAATTCACTTATCTCCTACTTGTATTCTTCCATCACCTGGGGGTTCTTTTGTATCTTCTCATCTACGTTGATTTCCCCTGCTAATGCACTCTCTGGAATTTCCTAGAAGAATTCTTCGAGTATTTTATCCAGTCTCTTTGCTCACTATTTTTATTCCACTTGTTACAATATTACCTTTGTAAGGATTGCATCTAGTACTTTCTTAGCATCCCTGGTTTCCTCCAAGTCTCTCACATCTATCCTTTCCCTCGAATGCACTTTGTGTGCCACACTTATCTGTAGTTTGTATAGGTACTTTGTTGGTATCCTTTCCAATACCAACTCCATCTTATCAACATCCTTAAGTTGTATCTATGCCATATCTTCATCTACTCACATCATGTCCTTAGTAATATTTAAAGTTTCGTTGGTCGTTATTGTGATCTATACTGTTGTCCCTTCGCTTTGCATTGTTTTCCGCTGATTTTTTTCTTCATTATGTGCCTTGGTCATGCGTATTTTCTCTAATATTTGTATGAACTCTGTCAAATCACACATTATTCTTTCCCTTTGTTCCTCTAGCTCCTCGTATTCTTCCGTGATGCGGTCTTGTACCATTTCCTTGACTATTTTGGGATCATCTTCTGTTATCGTGTATTCTGGGGCTTCCTTGTGTGATTTCATCTTCTTGTGCGGACCACCTATATGTACAACCAATCTATTTTTTGGCCTTGACTATGTTGGTTGTGTTGTACCTGGGGTATCTGGTATGTCCCCTCCTTTTTGTCCCTCTTACGCAAGGATCGTACCCTTCTTCTGTGCTGAGCTATTAATGGGATCCGTGTGGTCTTTTTTGTGTGTGTCCGGCTTGGGGATAGGCCTCTTCTTTGTTGTTGTGCTCCCTCCTATTGAAAAATATGATGTGTTGTTCTCCTTGTCTAATGAGATAGGGTACTTATTGGTTGTGATGAACCTGCTTTTACTGGTTTTTTATCCTTGGATGGATGCTTATCCTTTTCTTGTGTGACTAGAATATTCCAGGCATCCCGTGAGTCCTTCATCACCCACTCGAATTATTCTTCTATGGCGCAATACCTCATATGAAACCAATCCTTTTATAGATCCCTTTTTTCTTGAATCCACATGCTATGTCATGAGGCTTTAAAGTTGGCTATTGGTTTATACTATTACACCACCTTTGGTGGGATCCTACAAGTCTCTACTACCTTCTCTTGAATTTATTCAAGGTATGTCTTGAAAATGTTGTTATTTTGTTTCTTGTCTTTTTCAATGGTGTTGTTCCATAATGACTCGTGTTGCATTGTGTGACACCTTCCATTTATCTACAGAAACATAGTTTACTTGGGGTGCTTCCAACCCACTAGTGAGATCAAAATGATGAGCCAGGAGTAATGGAACTCCATTCCAATATCTTGTGTGTATTTGCAGTCGTCCAAAAATAAATTCAACAAGTACGGGATCCAACTTAGTACAGTGCCTTTCACGCACTACACAACTATAGCTATAACGCCTGTCAGTGCTTCCTCCTTGTGACACTTTCTGAGAAACTTCCAGGCCATCCGTTTTGTGTCTATTCTTATTGCAAGTTTGTTGATATAATTTATGATGATCCCCCTAGGTCCTCTCTCTGTACCATATGTTTGTTTCATCTCCTCTGCCAGGGATACCTCCTTGGTTTTATTGTC
>SNQJ01S0088518.1:4872-19100 GCA_010110895.2 Picea sitchensis
ATATAGGATCCAGTGGCATCCAAAACCCTAACCCAATGACCTAGATTAGTCCAAAACCCTAATTCCTTAACTAGAAATAGAAAACCATCGGCAAAAGACCATGTGCCAAAAAACCACCTAAATATCATGTGGTCCTGCAAATATGTCATCCCGGTGTGAAAAACATTTTCAGAGGTGCTTCCCCCGAACCCCCGGGCAGGGGGATCCACCCCTCTGCACCCCCTCTCTAACCCCCCTACATGCCCGACGTAGACGCTTAGACACTACTACTTGTGCAAAGAATATATCACATACCCAACACAATGGTCGCGGCCAGAGGAGGTGTTGCTAGAGCTGGGGATGGATGAGGAGGAGAAGGCACCCAAGTACCACCCCCTAGAATATTTGCAAAGGTTGCTGCTAGACATGCCCCTTTGATCCTCCCATTTCCATACATGACTTCCTGAAAAATCCATGAAGAATCTTCTGAAATTCACAGGAGACAGTGATTTGAATGTCACCAAACACATCAATTTATTTGACCAATTCATCGATATACTTGGAATCGAACATGAAGATGTCTATTTGAGACTCCTCGTCCAAAATTTTGAAGGATGGGTAAGAACTTGGTTTTGAGGCCCAGTAGCAGGATCTATACCATCTTATGAGGAACTTGAAAATGCTTTTATTAGATAGTGGGGGGAAAGGAGAGATCATCTCTATTATCTAACTGAATTTGGGGCTCTAAGAAAGAAACACTATGAATAAGTCCTTGAGTTCACTTAGAGGTTCAATAAATTGTATAATAAGATCACAGCCGAGGTCAAACCCTCCCAACCTGCAGTGAAAGTAACCTTCGTCAGGGATTTCGACCCTGATTTTTCCCTGTTATGGACGGAGAGTAGATCGGTAGACCTCACTAAGATGCACAATGATTCCTTAGAGATTGAGTCAAACATGATGGCATCAGGAAAGTTGAAAACCAAATTTGAAACTGGAAACAAAGAAACCAGAAGATATAGATATCACGGGGGACTATCCAGATCAGGAAGATCTTTAGAAGACAAAATACATGACATGGTAAGAATAATCAAAGAGCTCTCAAATAAGATATCAAGGATGGAACTAGATCAAGCAAAAAATGAGCATTTTCCTAGAAAGGATTTCAGAAGGAATCCTAACCCTCAAAATCCACCAAGACAGATTAAGAATGAGGATCAAAAAATCCAAACCCCCTTTAAAAGAGAAAACTTTATCGGAGGAGAAGATGTGGACGATTTTGAGGAACCAAAAGAGGACATCAATAATCTTGGTGACGACTGCCTACAACCTTTTTTAACAAAACAAGATTATGAAAGATTTGCAACTACAAAAGATGGATCCCAAAATAACAAAAGCAATGGTATTATGGAAGATTCAACCTATCAGGAAATTGCAGACGATATAATGGTCGAACTCCACCAAAAGTACAATCTAAGAACTAGAAACAAGAGCCTCGCAACTCCCTCAGTGAAAAATATTTTGCCGATGGGTGAAACAGACGAGTCAGTTTCAAAAAACGTTGTGAAACATACTATAAGAACCAAAACCGCTGACACACAACCTACCAAGAAAACAGAGGACCCTATAATTGAAACTAAAACCTCACTACGAAAGAAAGATGAAAAGAAGGGGGTAGAAAACCAAATCATAGAGGTTGACAAAACAATAGGAAGTTTTAATCTAGAAAATGAAATAAATAAAATTAAAATCACTATACCTCTTGTCGAACTGGCGAAAAACCCAATTTACAGGAAACAAATCGCCAAATTAATCAGTTTTTTAGAAAGAAAAAGTTAGGTCGATGTTATAAATTTAGAAGATGACAGGCCTAACATAATTTTTGGCCCACATTTCAATGGTGCCACAGACACCATTTCCCCTTTGTGTATCTCTCTGACTGTCCACGATCACTTACTCAATAATTGCATATTAGATTTTGGAGCCTTTCACAATGTAATGCCTAAAGCCATTATGGAGAGACTCAGTCTTGAAATTACCATACCTTATGGATATTTATATTCATTCGATTCAAGAAAGGTTAAGTGTATAGGCATGATAAAGGATTTAGTAGTAAATCTTGCACATATACTCGCGAAAGGCATTCTAATAGATGTGGTCGTCGCTCATATACCCCTGAAGTATGGTATGCTCTTTTCAAGGTCTTGAGGTGCTAAAATTGGCGGATCCCTACAAGTCAACATGACGTATTCCATGATCTCGATCATTGGAGGACAGTTCACGTGTTTGTACAGAGAAGCCAGATTAGCATTCACAGTAAGTGATCCACATAACCAAAACAACTACCCTATTTATATTGCTGACCAAGATTTAGGAAATTGTATTTTATCTATCGATGATGATATCGATATGTTTATAGAAGAAAGTTGTACAGAAAATAAAAAATAAAAATAAAAAATAAAACAGGATGTATATAGCACTCGTGTTTGGAAGATGTTTTTTTATGGCGCCTCATCTTATTTTGGGGTCGGAGATGGGGTGTTTTTTATGGCTCCTGATCACAAATTTGTTATCCCTTTCTCTTACAGATTACAGTGTAATACCGACCACACTAACAATGTATGCGAGTATGAAGCCCTAGTACTAGGATTGGAAGATGCTAGGAGAATGAAAATTAAAAACTTGGAAGTGATGCAGAGATAATCGTGAAACAAGTAAATCATCAATACTAGGCCAAATATCCTAGGTTAAGATCTTATCGGAATTGTGTTTGGGATCTAATAAAAAAAAAATTATCCTTTGTTAATATTCATTATATTCCAAGAGAAAAAAATCAACAAGCCGATGTGCTAGCCAAAGAAACATCAACATTCACACCTCCCACTACTTTCAAATTAAAATACCATATATTAATGAGACATAGGCATTCCATACCGAATAACATACAACATTGGCAAGTTTTTGAGGACGATGAACAACTCCGCAAATTTTTAGAGACAGTAGATGGCTTTGCTAAAATGCATGTTGACCAAGAAAGCCAAAATGATCCTATTTGGATCATGCAAGAAGGCGAAGAACCCCAAAATTTTCATGATAAAATCACTAACCCCCGGATGCTTGTTTTAAAAAATAATCAGATACGTAAGGGTCTAATCCCCTTAGAAAGGATATTTATTCATGATGACATTCCTTTGAAGACTACCTTACAGCCTCAGCCAGAGGAGGTCGAGGATTGCGATGTAGGTACCAAAGAAGTTCCTAGGTTGGTGAAATTATCCAAATATCTATCTCCCGAAATCAAAAGAAAGTATGTGGAGTTACTTAGACAATATAAGGATGGTTTTGCTTGGTCTTATGGTGAATAGACAACTTATGAAACTACCATTATGGAACATAAAATTCCTTTGAAGCCAGACGTCAAACCATTTAAGCAAAAACGTAGGCAGATTAACCCCATCCTACTACCAGTAATAGAAAAAGAAGTCAAAAAACTCATGGACACTAAAATCATTGTCCCATTGACATACTTTGAGTGGGTAGCCAATTTAGTCCCAGTGAGAAAGAAAAAAGGTGAGATCAGACTGTGTGTAGATTTTAGAAACCTCAATCAATCCTCGCTTAAAGACAATTATCCATTACCTAAGATGGATCATGTTTTAGAAAAATTAGTTGGAGCTAACAGAATGTCCATTATTGATGTTTTTTCAGGTTACAATCAGATTGTAGTACACCAAGATGACAAAGAAAAAACAACATTCACTACCCCTTGGGGTACTTTTATGTATGACAAAATGCCTTTTGTCTTAATGAATGCAGGGGAAACTTTCCAACGAGCCATGGATATAACTTTCATGGGTGAAAGAGATAATTTCATTGTTATCTATCTTGATGACTTGACTATTTTCTCTAAGTCTGATGCAGAACATTTAATACACCTCAAACAAACTTTCGAGAAATGTCGCAAATTCAGTTTGTCACTTAATCCCAAGAAATCTCATTTTGCAATGAAAGAAGGTAAACTCTTGGGTCATATTGTGTCTAGATATGGAATCAAAATCGATCCCTAAAGGGTCGAGGTGATAGATACCATAAATATTCCTAGAAATGTAACAGAAATTCAATCTTTTTAAGGAAAAATAAACTTCTTGAGAAGATTCATCCCTAACTTTGCCGAAATTGTTAAGTTGATTACATATATGATTAAAAAGAATAGTGAGGTGAAATGGACAAGTGACACCAAAGCGTCATTTCAATGAATCAAGAAAGTAATAAGCGAAGCACCAGTCCTGGCAAGCCCGGATTACACAAAAGAGTTTTTGATTTTTTCTTTTGCCTCTGAACACACAATTGCAGCTGTGTTGTTATAGAAAAATGAGGAAGGTTTTGAGCGACCTATATCTTTTTTTATCAGAGGTCTCAAAGACATTGAGATGAAATATGACATATTGGAAAAACAAGCTTATGCAATGGTAAAAGCTCTCAAGGCTTTTAGAACCTACGTTTTGCACTCAAAGATCATTGCCAAAGTGCCTTCAAGTTTTGTTAAAGATATACTAGTGCAACCAAACAATGATGGAAGAAGAGGCAAGTGGCTGGCTAAAATCCAAGAGTTCAACTTGGAAGTCAAAACAACTAAAATTATCAAAGGTAAGGGTCTGGCCAAATTGCTAGCCGAATCAAATTTGAGAGTACTTGGAATAAATCAACTGAAAGAGAGCGAGGAATTTATATAAATAGATGATCTTGACATTAGTGCACCCACAACTGAGATCCAAGACAAGTTCTCCACTTCAGTCTGGTATCAATATATTATTTCTTACCTGCTAACCCTTCAGTGTCCCAGTGAATTAACCCCTTCTAAAACTAGGACACTAAAGTTACATGCTTTAAAATATTGTATCATAGATGGTAAATTGTATTACAAATACCCTTTGGGTTTCCTACTAAGTTGCTTAGTCGAGACCGGAACATAAAGGGTTATCGATGAATTCCACGTGGGAGTGTGCGAAGGACACCATGCTTGGCGGGAAACAACTTATAAAATTTTAAGAGTCGGGTATTACTGGCCTAAATTATTCAAAGATGTGAACACTAAAGTTCGAACTTGTACTCCTTGCCAGATGTTTACAGGAAAACAGAAAGTCCCAACCTTACCTTTAGCCCCGATTAAAACCAAAGCTCCATTTCAGAAATATAGTCTTGATTTCATTGGAGAAATTCATCCCCACTCCAGCGCACAACACAAGTGGATTCTAAATTCTATAGACTACTTTACTAAATGGGTGGAAGTTGTTCCTACGAGAAATGAAACTGACTCAATAGTAATCAGTTTCCTAAAAAAAAATATTCTATCTAGGTTTGGTTGTCCCCAAAAGATAATCACTAATAATGCGCAAGCATTTAAGTCAATGGAAATGATAAGCTTTTGCCAAAAATATAACATCATAGTGGGATGCTCCACAGCCTACTATCTAGAGGGTAATGGCCTAGCTGAATCATCTAATCAAAGTCTAATTACCATGATAAAAAAGGGTTTTGATTGAAAACAAAAAAGCATGGCATATCCATTTAAAATATGCTCTATAGACTAACAGGATAAGTACCAAAAGATCAATTGGGATTTCCCCTTTTCAAATGGTATATGGAACCGATGTCATTTTACCAATAAATCTTGCTCTACCTGTGATGAAACTTTGGCAAGATTCAAATGAAGAATCCAATGACTTTACCAAGAAGATAAACCAGTTGGTTGAAGTTCATCCAAATCGGGTCGAAGTGAATGAAAGGTTACAGAGATATCAGGATAACAAGAATGCCTTATTCGATCGAAAAGCTAAAGATAGAGATTTCCTCCCTAGTGAGTTGGTCTTGAAATGGGAAGCTAGGAGAGAAGACACTGGTAAACATGGAAAGTTTGATCCAACCTGGTCCAACCCATATACGATTTCAGCTTCTGAGGGTAAAAGTGATTTTTTATTAGAAAATCTCGATGGAAAACACTTCATGTAGTAATGTGTTTCTAAACTTTCATTGTACATACCAGTTTGTTTTCATGCTTACCATATAATTTCATTTCCTCGGTAAGTTTTTTCACTAATATATATATATATATTCATGAGATTTCCTGACAATCAGCATGCTGAGTTATTTTGCAGAAAAGTTTTTGATGAACCAAGAGGCTAGAGATTCTTAAAAGGCAGCAGGTGTAGATAAGTATATTAATTGTCTTCCGATGAAAAAGGTAAGAAATTAACAACCTTTTGGCCAGAAAACTAGGAGTTACCAAGGTATGAGACTTTTCTTTGAAAATTCAAGCTAAATTACCCTAAGAGATACGAATAAATAAATCATTAGTTCAATTGATGTTGATGTTATCACAAAAAAAAAACTTTAAGAACGGTCATGTGTGTTGTAGTCCTTTTGAATCCATTTTCTTTCCCCTTAAGCGCAGTGAAGACCGCTTCTCACCTGACCCTGAATGTTTATCATGAGTTCTTTGAGAAAAGAAAGGTTTCACTTTGGTTCTGAAAATTCTCAATCAAACCTTCAAAAACGAGAATAGGTTGAGTTTATAGTTCTTTAACTTTAGCTGAACAAGAAGTATGAGTAGGTTAATCCTAACCTTATTAACTCTCCTAACAAGAATAAACTGATTCGTTTTGCTCAAGGAAATCCCTTAAAAATATGTCAAGAAGTTTCCCTCAAGAATTTCCCTGAAGCCAATGATCTTTGAAGGCAAGAGAGAGGATTACTCCAGAGCCATTTAAGTGAGTTGATATCCCTCTGTTCTTAAAAATTTCAATTGGATATCTTCCCGAGTATATTACATACAAACTGATTTCCCCCACTTCATATTAAAAGAAAAGATACACAAATAGATGGTGAAAGGAAATTCAATATTGATTTCCCCCATATAGTACAAAGAGATGAAGAAAGGAAATTCATTATACTGATTGTCGTCATCTCATCATTTAAATGCTAGAAAACAATGTAGTTGTGAAAGGAAATTCAATATGGGAAGTTGGATAACTTCACCGGGGTACTGAACAGGCTCACTGGCAGTGAAGCAATATATTCATATCTGATAAGGTCGTTATACATGAATTACAAGATGCTCTAGTAACTTTTCTTCTCTCAGCTGGATTCACATTATAAGTTTTTGGGATCCCCTAATTTGACACCTTTAAATTTATTTTACCTTTATGCAAACAGAATCAGTTGAAACATGGTAGAATGGTTAATTTCATTTTGATTATCCTATACATATCCGAGGTTAGTTTCAGAAAAGGAAATCTATTGAGAACCTAACTCGAGAAAATCAGATGTTTTATTTTTGAAGAATTTTCAAAATCAAACACAAAGATCCTAAAGTCTTGTCTCAATTTCCCTCCTGGTTTGTTTCACAAAGTTAAATTATTGACCCCATTCACCCAATGAAGGCACTTGGTCTACATGTTCTTCTCATCCCATAAGGAAACGAGATCCTCAGATGGATCCTAATGTTGAAACGAAGTTCAATTTTGTATCCATTTAAACTTGAAGCTTTTCTTTTTCCTAGTCATGGAGCTGCCCTTAATCCTAAAAAAGAGTCAAAAGTATTTCAATTTTTCGCATTTTGGGATTAGACATTTCACAAAGCATGTTTTCCTAATTAACAACTCTAGATTTCCTGGTGCTGAAATCCTGAAAAGGCTTTATATTAAAGTAATAATAAAAAGAAAAAAGTAGGTTCTATAAACCCCGACGCGCGTGTCACAAAGTATTCTCTAATTGTGATTAATTAAAATATTAAAAATGATCAACAATTTAATCTTTCATGATTCGGGTTTCTTTGTATCAAAGTGTTGTCAAAGTGCTAGCCCTTGAACTCCCGGTCCCCGATTTTCCAAAAGGAAGAATTTAATTACTAATCTTAATTGATTAAAGTGTTAATACAATTAATCAACACATAAACTAATCCCATCGTGATTTCACAATTCAGGATCTTCTCATGACATATCTCATAGGTACAGGATCCCCGAAATTCTGAAATGTGAAATCACAAATTTTCTTTAACAAAGTTTAAAAAGAATTTAAGTTAGTTTAAAATGAGATTATTAAACATTTAAAAGAATGTTTCACGTTTCGCATTTCGGGATTCATTGAGAGTAGTCCTTTCGAAGATTTAGTTTGAAATCATCGATATACGATATTTTCGTAATGGACGAATAGAGATATTTTTTATTTAACTGTGTATCTCTGGGCATATCTCCCCCATTAATACATTAAAGTTTTACCACCTATCTCAGTACGTCCGTCGTAAGAAGAGTTAAATGTTAATAGAGGTTTGGTTTTTTGAATTTCATTATTATCATTTGAATTCAGAAGTTAATTGCATTCAACAAACTGACGCATTTTTTCTCTACGACATAAATTCATTCTAAACATGAACATTATGGCACCTAGAAAGGCACCCAAGAAAAGTGAAGAAGCAACTGAAATTTCAAGCCCATAAGGAGATGTCATGTCTGATACTACACTGCATGTCATAGATTCGATCAAATCATGGAGGCAAATTTTTGAAACCCTAGACTATGAAATAAAGAATTTTCCCGATGATTTCGAAAACAAACTACGGGACATAGCAAAGTCTGAACTTCATAAACTATCCACGCACCCATGACTCATGACATACAACAACATGATCAGTTGGTCTTTGGAGAGGAGAAAATTGGAAACTAGAATTATTTTGGATAGCCAAGGGGTCCTCATTGGCTCTTTCAGACCGGAACATATACAAGTAATGTATAAACTATCTCCCAATTCTAAGTACATTTACAATAAAGAATTTGTAAGTGAATTTCAAAGGAAAGAATGCACAGAAGCAAGCCAAACATACCCCGACATAATCAAAGATTGGTGGAGACACCCACCAAAATTCAGGGCCCATACCCATAACGTTTATTCCACAGACTCTTTCAATGAGTACATGGTTTATGTGGCTATGATGTTATGTATACTTTTCTTGAAGAAAATCCCTACCCATTTCCTTGCAGAATGGGTGCCCCTTTTACATGAAGCAGCCGAAGGATATAGCTTCAACTGGAACAAAATTCTATTAGATAACCTAGCTAAGGAGGTTATGGAGTATCAAACCATGAGATCTAATGGATGACGAGTAGCCTTTTACATGTCAACATATATCATGAATGCTATATGTTTCACAACTCCTTTCCCTTTGATGAATTGGAGTTGGAACCCAACCTGGACTGAATGAATTCATGAATATCATTATAAGCTATGGGAAGAAAATGTTAAGGATTCTTTTTATGAAATTTTTCATTTCATGGTGGTACCAGTGCATCAGATGTTGTATGGTTGTACACCCCCACGTATTTTGAAGTCAGTCATAGGAAATATCAAGGCAGTTGTCGATTTCTTTATTGAGGATAATTTCTCCTATATCAAGTTTTTCAGATGCTCTATCCCTCCTCATGCACTTCCTAAATTCCTCTTTGAAAGACTGGTGTGAAGGGAGGTAGCTCATCAAATAATAACATGCGGTGTTGGAATAGAACTGAAGACATCTCAAAAGACGTTTTGGTCAGTCTTTCTAGTACAGATTGGAAGGTTTTCGCTACTCAACCCGGGTAATTCTAAGGTTGAAGTTGCATCCCTAGAGGAGGTCAAGCTGGTGAATATCGAACATAGGAAGCACGACCCTTATCAAACAGTGGGAAGTCACATGGCTCACTATGGCATGAAAGAATTTGAACATGAGTAATCCCCTCATGATGACATTTTCAAAGGGGCCATAACCTATGAGGAAGTGTTAGACAAGGTACAGGAACTATCATATGATTTTCAAACAAGTCTTCTAACCTTCTAGAGAAACAGACGAAGTGGTTTGCCTAAATTATTGCAAGGCGAAGCAACAACATCCCCTTCTGAAGAAGAAAACATCCCCTAGACTTTGCACAGATAGCACAGAATAAACCCGACACTAAGGAAAACCCACAGGAGGTCGAAGGGTATTCACAAAACAAAGAATTCCTATAGACAAAGAATCTAGGAGCAGAAGCAGAAAAATCATATGAGACACCTCCCAAGTCCAGTCAATCTACCCCCCCTTCACCATCTACTATTCATATTGATACTCTCAAGACAACAGGGGAAACAAAATCCATAGAGTTCGGTAATCCCATCACTTCCTTGACCCCTTTACAATCTACTTTTGGTTTCCCTCAGGTGGGAGTCATATATGCTAGCGACCTCTGTACCACCACTTTTTCTATGCCAAGTCTTAATCGCTCTAATACAAAACTGTAGCACCCCTTTTTCTGTGGCAAGGCTTAATTGCTCTGATATCAAATTGTAGCACCACTTTTTACATAACTCATACAGGAATTATATAATCCACATGCATTTACGCAAGAAATACATTTCATCTCAGAGTAAGCATAAGAATTATTACTAACATAAATAATCCAGGGCAATAACATTAATCCAAATGCACAACATAATGCATGATAATTATAATACACAGGGATACAAAAACATAATCAAAGCATCATCTAGTACTTATTTTTGAAACAATGGCAGTTCCACCAACCAAGTGCAGGCCTTCCACGAACCTCCCAGCCTTAGACCACATTGCTCGTCAGCTCAGCAGTAGGTCACCCCCGAGCTGGGACTAAGCTCCACCCCTAAGGTAGGGAATCCTAGGCTAGGCTGAGGTTATAGGGAAAACACACAGTCACAAGGAAGGGATTCTCTCCCAGGAACCACTCATGCTCACTGCCCACAGAATCTCCTTCCCCACATGCATGTTCCACCCCAGGAGTATACACCTTCTCTGTCACCTAGACAGTCCTTCGGTTTCTAACCTCCCTTGCCTTGGGTTACAGCAACAGACCGGACCGAAAGTCTCTGAGCTCTATGGCAGCTACAAGGTTTGTTCTAGGAGTTCTCTCCTTCCTCTGCACACTCTCTCACCTAGAGAGAATCGCTCATAGGCCAACAACCTGTTCTTCCAACCTTAATCACCCCTCTCACCTCGAGAGAGTGCTGTACAACTAGCCAACAAGCCCCACGCAGTCCAGCACTGCATGGCCACAAAAACCAATGGGGAAAACAAACATGGGATTTCCAACGGGTTCAACAATGGTGTATGGTCTCACGGATATGGCTTCAGACAAGACTCCATGCATAGGCTCAATGCTCAGACAGAGGATGCTTCAACATTTCAGAAATTAACACTAGTTATTCTAAATTAGCACACAGATTTTTCCTATTCGGAGGATGTACGGGGTATTCTTGCAGAGGTCGGACCAGTCATACTCTTCAGAAGATCAGAGTGAATGGAGGAGAACCCCTCTCATGTCTCATCTTGGTTGTTTTATTCGCATGCACCAGGGTTGACACTTGTCACCCTTGGAATTGCATGTGTTCCATCAGCATGCATCCCCTTTGCACGTTTTCCCCTTGCCAGGAACTTAGGATAAAAAACATAAAATGCACATGTTCTTTGGAATAATAAGAAAATATTATTCCTAAGGCTTAATCCCCTAGGCTTAGCCCCTAGGATAAACACTTAGCCCCTTTTCCCACCTTCCAGCCCATAATTCCTTTCCCACTTTGTGGAAGCTCATTCCCCCTTCACTCATTCATCGTGGTCGGTCTGCACATGGTGGTGTTTATATTTTATTAATGTGTCGCATACATATAGGTACAAAATCAGGCCCTTGGCCTCCAACCCTTAGGTTCTCTGGCCTAAAAATCACATAGACCCTTCGGCTTATACAAACTTCTCTCACCAAACTATAAAACATATTTAGAATTCATTTCATACATCAAACTTACAAAGGTATTGATCTTGGGGACACTAGAATCCCCCTCCCCTTATTTCTGCACTGTCCTCAGTGCAACCTTACACTGTCTTTGCAAGATTTTCAAAATTTTCAAAAAGATGCAGGTACTCTGCCCTTATAGCATCTTCATGCTCCCATGTCGTGTCCTCAGAACCATACTAGGTCCATTGGACCTTTACAATCTCTATAGCTTGATTCCAGAGTTGTTTGATTTTCCTATCCAATATGCACACAGAATGCACTTGCAGGACACCTTCTGGTTCCACCTGAATCACATTCCAATCGATAACATGATTAGCATTAGGTATATATTTCTTAAGTAGTGAAACATGAAACACATTATGTACAGTCATAGATACAGGTAATGCAATCATGTATGCAACTGGCCCAATCCTTTCCAGGATTTCAAACGGCCCACAAAATCTTGCTGCCAACTTGGAACAACTTCCCAACTTTAGGGAACTTCTGTTAGTTTTCACTTTCAGGAAAACATGATCACCCACTTTGTATTCTCTGTGGGTTTTGTTCTTATCAGCATAACTCTTCTGCCTATCCTGGGCAAATTTCAAATTCTGTTTAATTCTTATCATTTGGTCTTCCATCTCTTTGAGTAGCTTAGGCCCAACTACTGCTCTTCCAGCTGGATTATCCCAGCTCACTGGAGTGTTGCACTTTCTTCCATAAAGTGCTTCAAATGGGCTCATATTCAACTAAGTGTGATACCCATTATTGTAGGCGAATTCTACCAAATATAGGTATTCTTCCAATCTTGATGGTTTATCCATCACATACATTCTCAGCATGTCTTCTATTACACTGTTCACCCTCTCTGTTTGTTCTTTTGACTCATGATGATACGTTGTACTAAAGTTCAGATTCGTTCTAAATCCTTTGAACAATCCTTTCCAGAAATTCGAGGTGAATTTCGGGTCCCTATCAGACACAATCGTCTTAGGAATTCCGTGCAAGCATGCCACTTATTTTAAGAAGATATCAGCAACATCTGCTGCCTTTTGAGTGGTTTTCAGTGGAATAAAATGGGCAGTGTTTGTAAGCTTGTCCACCACCACCATGATTGAATCATGCTGCTTTCTTTTTCTGGGTAATCCCATAATAAAATCCATGGTCACCACTTCCCATTTCCACTTAGGAATGGGTAAAGGCTGTAACAACCCTGTTGGGTGCCTATGCTCAGCTTTAACTTTCTAGAACTCCATACATCTGGCGATGTATTCAGTGATTTCTTTCTTCATACCTGGCCAAAAATAATGGCTTTTGACTGCTGCTACAGTCTTATGATAACCAATATGTTTGGCATACGTCACGTTATGCATTTCTTTTAGAATTGTCAGCTTCAATTCTTGGACATTGGGTATGTACACTCTGTTTTTATACAGAAGTAAGCCATCAACTTCCAAGGTGTAACTTTCCTTGGTCTGTGGTCTCTCACGTTGTTGTAGCTTTGCTACCAAATCTCTAAACTACAAATCAACATTTGCAGCTTCCAGAACTCTATCCCTGATATCAGTACTGTACATTCTAATGGTTGTAGCATGTAAGTCATGCACTTTCCTGCTGAATGCATCAACCACCTTATTTTCCTTACCCTTGATATGCTTGATATCAAAGTCATATTCACATAGAAATTCCAGCCATATGTTTTTCCTGGAATTTAAATTTGGCTGATCAAATAAATACTGCAGACCATTGTGGTTTGTTCTCAATTCAAATCTCCTTCCCATGAGGTAATGTCTCCATTTCCTCAGAGCGTGGATGATTGCTGCCAGATCCAAATTGTGAGTGGCATAATTCATTTCATGCTCTTTTAGCTTTCGGGACTCATAACAGATTACAAATCCCTCTTGGAAGAGAACTCCTCCCAGCCCCTCCTTACACGCATCTGTGCACACCACGAACTCCATATTTGGATCTGCAATCCTCAGAATTGGAGCGTTGGTTAACAATTGCTTCAATCACTGGAAAATGCTCTCACACTCTTATGTCCACTGAAACTTCTTCTCCTTCCTTTGCAAGGAAGTGATAGGGTGAGCTATCTTTGAGAATCCTGCTATAAACCTTTTGTAGTAACCCGCCAGACCCATAAATATCTAACCTCCACCACATTCCTTGGTGCTGACCATTCTCGGATGGCCTCAACCTTTTTAGGATCCATAGCGATCCCTTCTTTTGATATAATATGTCCCAAGTAATGGATTTGCCTTTGATAAAATGAGCATTTGCTCAGTTTGGCATACAACTGGTGTTCTCTCAACACTTGCAGCATCATTCTCAGGTTTTTCTCATGCTCTTCCTCTAACTTGGAATACACCAAGATGTCGTCCAGGAAGACTATGACAAACTTGTCTAAATAGTCCCTGAATACACCATTCATTAAGCACA
>SNQJ01S0088518.1:19288-38319 GCA_010110895.2 Picea sitchensis
TTCGCGTCCTTCATTTTATAAAAAAGATCATCGATCCTTGGTAGAGGATACTGGTTCTTAACAGTTACATTATTCAACTGTCGAAAATCAATGCACAGTCTCAACGTCCCATCTTTCTTCTTCATGAATAGGACCAGGGCTCCCCAAGGTGACATGCTGGGGTGAATGTACCCCTTCTTTAGTATCTCTTCGAGCTGCAATTGCAATTCTTTCAGCTCTAGCGTACTCATTCTATAAGGAGCTTTTGAAACTAGAGTTGCTCCTGGTATCAAATCTATAGAAAAATCGATGTCCCTCTTCGGAGGTAGTCCAGGTACCTCCTGAAATACATCCTTGAACTCTTTGAGTACCTCATGGTTTTCCAACTTCGAGACTGCATCTCTGGATGTTTCTCCCACACGAGCTGCAAATAATTGATAGCCTTTCCTATAACACTTCTTCAGATGCATGGCTAAGATTTCTCTAACAGCCACGGCTCTGGGAATTCCTTGGACTGTTTCCTGATTTCCCTCTTAGTCTAGGAATGTAAACCTATTTTTATGGTAATCCAGAAGGGCATGGTGTTGGTCCAACCAATCCATCCCAATTAAGCAGTCGTAAGAGCCTAAAGGCAGAATATTCAATTCATCCTTAGTGCTCAATCCTTTCATGTCCATTGAATATGACTTAACCAATTCAGTGACCTTCCTTTTGGTTCCTATGGCTAACTGCACTAGCCAATAATTTTCATGTTTTCTTCTTGTTAAACACAAACTTTCCACCACCCTAGGATCTGCATAACTATGTCTAGCCCATGAATCAATTAAAATAATGAGTGGTCAGTTGTTAATCATACCTTCCACTTCAATCATGTGCGATTGAAATTCTTCTTGCTTGTTGTCTAGGGCTGTGTAGATCCTTGGCATTCTGCTACCCATTTCCTCCACTGTTTCAACTTGATGAACAGTATGGACAGTTCTCTCTTTATCTTTTCTATGGGGGTAGTCTCTGTACCTATGGTTCCCTTTACAACCCCAACACTCCATAGGTGGTGGTCTTGGCATCTGCTCACTCCCTTCAACTTTCCTGGGCTCTCTAAAAGATGATTGTCCCCAAGGACTGTTCCTGAAAAAGGGAGGCTTGTTTCCCTTCTACCTTTGTTCCTACTTAAACCTCTTCTGGTCATCCCAAGCCTTCTAAAGGATGGGCCTTTCTCTTTGTTGTTCATACAAGCATTTCTCCCTTCTTATTGTTTCTTCCATAGTCTTAGGATCATCATATTGAATCTTGTCACCAATAGAAGATGGCAGTCCACTCATATACCTCTGAATTTTGAAAACCTCGTCTTTGATGAATGGAACATACTTCAGTAGTTCCAGAAAGCTTCGTTCATACTCATCAATGGTCATGTTTCCTAGCTTGAGTTCGAAGAACTCCTTCATCTTTCTGTCATAGTATCTTTTGGTTAGGTATTTATTCTCAAAATACCTCTTAAACTCCTTCCAAGTGATATATTTCTCTCTGATGTGCTGCACTTGCACAAACTGATCCCACCACATGGATGTTTTTCCTTTTAGCTGATACATTGCAATTCTTCCTTCTGCATGTTCGGAATAATTTTGTAGTTGGAAATATTTCCTCATGCCCAACAACCATGTTTCATCATCTTCCTCCTTCTTATGTTCACCATCGAATGTTGGAGGCTTGATCTTTTTCATCTCCCCTTTCAATTCATCCATTCCAAATTTTCTGTGTTTTCTGGTAGGAGACGAGCTTGAACTACTATGTGCCTCCCTGCTGGTATGTTTCTGGGAGCGACAATGATGTATGTTAATACTCCTCGATCTTCTTCTCCTCTTAGGGGTCCTGACACTTCTTGACCTCCTTTTTCTCTAAAGGGTTCTGTGACTCTCTGTCTTGCTTGAGTCGCTTCCCTTCTCCAATTTCCTTTCTATTCTTTCCAGTCTCTTCAACTTTTTTAAGTTGAATTCACCCTGTCGATCCCTGACTTTCATGAGCTTTTGGCTATCATCTTGGCATGCCTGGGCATTTCTTTGCAATCCTTCAATGATTTTCATTATGTGCTCTTCCTTTTCTAATTCTCTTCCATACCCATTGGAGTTCGATCCTTCGACTCCCAGGTTGACATCTCTTCCTTCTCTTTTGTCCTCTAAAATGGAGGCAATCCGCACCTCTTCCATTTCTATACTCTACGTCCATTAACTAGTGTCTTGACACTTGTTGAACTCTACACACGCAATGTGTAATCAATCTGAAGTTTTTCAGACCTTAAACCTTTAATAAAATCACAATAATCATAAACCAACGTGAGTGAGAAACATTTGACTACACAAGTTTTTCTGAGATCTGTCGGGTGTGCAATTTTCAGGACTTTGGGTTTTCAGTACCCGGGAGTTCACTATGCGGTGACTCCTAACTTCTTGTCTCTACAATCCCCAAAATCCAAAATTTTGGTTTCCATTCTCTCCGGGCCCACAGCACAGTTATCGCCATTAAAACCTATTACGGTTCTTCAATCTTCGATGGCTTCGGGACTTCGGGACTTCGGGTTTCGGGACTTCGGGTTTTTGGTACCCGAGATTTCACTATGCAGTGACTTCCAAATCCTTGTCACTACAATCCCCAAAATCTGAAATTTCGATTTACTTTATTCTCCGAGCCCATAGCAAAGTTGTCGCCCTTAACCGCAGTGATGCATGGCACATTCCGGAGGATCCACGTCTCCATCGGTGACGTCTTCGGGTCCCACCACTCTCACTTTTTTTTTCAATTCTCTGGCACATGGTACACATCCATGCACCCATGTCCATTCCAAGAAAAAATCCAACGGTTAGGTCCCCTCTCAGATCTACGACGTAGATCTTTTCGGCGTTTTGGGGTTTTAGGCATCGAGATTCCATGTATCCCATATCTCAAACTTTCATTTGCTGAAATCCCAAAATTATGGTTTACTCGTCAACTCGATCTGACGATCAACTCCCTTCATACGATCTACGATGTAGATCATTTCAGGATTTCGAGGTTTGGGTTTCGGAGGTGTTCCCCTCCCTCACTTTCCATCTCCCGACTTTGTGAAATCCAAAAGGTTTTCGTGACTAACTCGAGTGTGACTTTTCGAGATCTAATGATCGAGCCTTCCTCCCAGATCTACAACGTAGATATTCTCAGGTTTTCGAAAGTTTGCGTATCGCAATTCCCACGCTCTTGTGAAACTCCAAAGGATTTTTAAATCCTGCACACACTTTCCAGATCCGACGGTCACGAGGGTTCGCCTTCCCTCCTGAACAGATCCTAAGGATCAAACACTTCTGATGTAGAGTCCTCTCTCCCTATGGCCATAGACCACACCGAATGCAGTTTCAAAACACTGCTATACCTCCTGAGCTTGTAGGCACAGTCAAGTAACTCCTTGACACTAGGAATCATGCCAGGGTCCGAAATTGGTCCTCCAGACACAATTTCTCCTCACACCCTCGGTCCAAAGACCACTCAACTGGCCCATCTAGGCTCAATGTTGAAACCTTTGCTCTGATACCAAATTGTAACGCTCGTTTTCTGTGCCAAGGCTTAATTGCTCTGATACCAAACTGTAGCACCACTTTTTTTGTGCCAAGGATTAATCACTCTGATACCAAATTGTAGAACCACTTTTTACATAACTCATATAGGCATTATATAATCCACATGCATTTAAGCAAGAAATACATTTTAGCTCAGAGTAAGCATAAAACTTATTACTAACATAAATAATCCATGGAAATAACATTAATCAAAATTCACAGCAGAATGCATGATAATTATAATACACAGGGATACAAAAACATAATTAAAGCAACATATGGTACTTATCTTTGAAATAGTGGCAGTTCCACCAACCAAGTGCAGGCCTTCCACGAACCTCCCAGCCTTAGACCACACTTCTTGTAAGCTCAGCAGTGGGTCACACCTAAGCTGGGACTAAGCTCCACCCCCAAGGCAGGTAATCCTAGGCTAGGCTGAGGTTACAGGGAAAACACACAGTCACAAGGAAGGAATTCTCTTCCAGGAACCACTCATGCTCACTTCCCATAGACACTCCTTCCCCACATGCCTGTTCCACCCCAAGAGTATACACCTTCTTTGTCACCTAGACAGTCCTTTGGCTGCTAACCTCCCTTGACCTGAGTTACAACAACAGACTGGACCGGAAGTCTCCGAGCTCTGTGGCAGCTATAAGGTTCCTTCCAGGAGTTCTCTCCTTCCTCTGCGCACTCTCTCACCTAGAGAGAATCGCTCACAGGTCAACAACCTATTCTTCCAACCTTCATCACCTCTCTCACCTAGAGAGAGTGTTGTACAACTGGCCAACAAGCCCCATGCAGTCCAGCACTGCGTGGCCAAACAAAACCAATGGGGAAAACAGAAACGGGCTTTCCAACAGGTTCAACAATGGTGGATGGTCTCACAGATATGGCTTCAGACAAGACTCCACACATAGGCTCGATGCTCAGACAAAGGATGCTTCAGCTTTTCATAAATTAACACTAGTTATTCTGAATCATGACACAGACTTTTCCTATTCAGAGGGCGTACGGGGTATTCTTGTAGAGGTCGGACTGGTCATACTCTTCAAAAGATCGTATCGAATGGAGGAGAACCCCTCTCACAGCTCATCTTGGCCATTTTATTCACATGCACTAGGGTTGACACTTGTCACCCTTGGAACTGCATGTGTTCCATCAACATGCATCCCCTTTGCACGTTTTTCCCTTGCCAGGAACTTAGGATAAAAAACATAAAATGCACATGTTCTTTGGAATAATAATAAAATATTATTCCCAAGGCGTAAGCCCCTAGGCTTAACACTTATCCCCTTTTCCCACCATCCAACCCCTAATTCCTTTCCCACTCTGTGGAATCTCAGTCCCCCTTCACTCATTTTTCGTGGTCGGTCTGCACGCGGTGATGTTTATATTTTATTAATGTGTCGCATACATACAGGTACAAAATTAGGCCCTTGGCCTCCAACCCTTAAGCTCTCTGGACTAACAATCACATAAGCCCATCAGCTTATACAAACTTGCCTCACTAGCCTATAACACATATTTACAATTCATTTCATACATCAGACTTACAAAGGACTCGATCTTGGGGACACTACAACCTCGACCCTATCTCCAGAGAAGAAAATCCTCCCTTTGATTAATTCTTCAGTAAAAAGAAGAAGGTTGTATTAAAACAGGATATGTATACGAGAGAAGGTGGTATGATAAAGAAACAGAGAGTGTTGGTGGATGGGAAAAACTTGGAAGAGGGAGATTTCGCTACAGAGGTGCCAGGCTCCATGAGAGCACTAGCAACAACAAATCTTTTCACGGTTAGCAATATCAGAGAAAGGTTGGAACAGAGTAACCATAGGATAACCCAGTTGCAATATCAACTAAAATATACTGAGAAAAATATCAACGCAGAAATAAATAAAGGTCTAGAGCAGGTTAGAGCTGCTAACAAGAAAGAAATTCAATCACTTAAGACAAGTCTAGATGAGATGAATGAGAAAATGTATAGTAGCCAAATACAAGTTATTCGGAAAGAAGAATTGGTAAGACAACTATAGGCTAAATTGAATTCAATTAAAGGTCAGGTTACATACCTGAAGGTTTTTAAGGACCAATCACTGGAAATGCATGAAAAGATAGAAGCAGAGCAACAAAAAGTAATTTCCCAAGTAGATATTATTCAGAATTATTTTCAGGAAACAAGCAATGCTTTGGATAACATTAGTTTTAAAGAAAAATAAGCTAAAGATGAAGGGGCCACTTTCCAAAAGGCAGTTGTATTTCTTAAAACAAAGAAATATCGAAAATTATGAAGCTTTCTGTCATAGAGAAGATTAGAGGCGATATCATGCTCAAGGTATGGGAAAACAACATAGCAGAATATAAGAAAATAGTCAAAGAAATCAAAGATGATTCTGAAAGAATCTTTGATTTATTGGACAAGGAATTGTTAGGTATTGGAAGAGACAATTGCACTGGGAAATTAGGATAGACAAACATTGTAAGAAAACAATTGAATTTCAAAGAGGGTTTGAACGAAATTCAGTTGGAAATTTCACAATTAAAGAAAAACCTAATATCAAACCTAGACTATTGGATCAAACAAGCATTGCTTTGAATTTATTTAACACCATCTTACAGATAAAAAACAACTGGGTTGAGTTAGAACGTTCATGGGAAGTAATTGAAAGAGACATTAGCATCCAGGAAAACTAGGAAGCTAGACAGAGACAGTGAAGGAATCATCCCTAGCCCTTTCATGAAATCTACATTTTATCCTTAGCCCTCTTTTTCTTTTTGGATGCCTTGACGGTGTACTTTAGAGCCTTGAAGTACAAATTCAGGAACAACATAAAGTACAACTGATAAGGGCTATAGGTCATACATGATATGAGCACCGTGATTTTTCATTCTTTGAACCTTCATAATGAGCTGATGATGGTCACTGCACTTGTTGAAGTGACTTCTATTAAAAAACATTCCTCGACTTGAGGCATGTAAAAAAATCCTTTCTGATATGACCCGACTCTTATAGAACAAACTCATACCATTTACACATGTTTGGAATCTATCATCCTTTCCCAACTCCAAGGGCCAATCGACCACTTGCTAACTTCGACCCTTTTGTTGTTTGGTACGAGAACTCAGATGCTTTGACACACAGACCATAAATTGACTAAGACCGACTCTAAAAAATAAAAATGATGATGCTAACAATTTGTAGGTCACAGAACAATGGAAGTGCAATTTATAGACCACCTGGGAGGGAACCTATGATCGAAAAAGTGGCTATGTATGGAAAGGGGAAGCTCTCTGTTGGAATTGTGATATAAAAGAATGAATAAAAATGTGAACCTGTGAATCCACCAACCCACGTAGCAAGACATTTTCAGAAAAAATGTCTAAGTCACGAGAAAGAGAAACTACAGGGGAAAAAGAAAGGGGAATTTGGTTAAGTATAGAAGAGGGAAAAGAAGGGGATAAAAGAGTGGGAAAACATAAAATCAAAGGGCAATTTTCGTAAGCAAGAATTGGTCTCGAAGAAGCCCATTGTTGCAAAACCATCATTTGCTAGTCCAATATTTTATCCACTTAGTTGTTTTCTATTGTTCTTGTACCAATAAAAAGGGTGTGAGCAAATGCTTTGTTGAAGATTAGTTTTTATTGCAATTTGTGGGACTAATTTTGTTCTTGATACATTCTTCCATGAATTTGACATATTAAATTAAGTATTAAACTTCTAGCATGATTGTTTGTTAGCATTAAATATTAATAATTGCATGTCTAGAAACAACAATGACGATCTTCAATTTTAATATTGTAGTTGATCTCATAGTCCCATTTGACTACAACCACCATAGATCAATTTTATTATTATTATTATTCTCAAACAAGAAATTTGGTAAATTCATTAATAAAGTAAAAAGTGCTAAAATAGAGGCAAGGGGATGGATGATTAATAAAATGTTCCCTTTTGGAGTAAAGGAATCAAGGAAGTGAAAGGGAAATGAGAAATAATTTTCTTAGCAAGGATGAGATGAAAATGAAATTTCTAGGGCGGGGCCCCGACTTTCGCATCGTGATTTAGTATTTCTATGTTCTATCAACGTTATGAATAGAAATGAATGTTGGTTTGAAACTATCTAAAATTCATTTTTGTTTCCATAGAATCCTAATGGGATCGACACAACACATTGTTATATAATTGTTAAATGCTCCATATTAGATCAAATTACTTGAGCCAATACAATATTCAATAACTACAAGACTATCGAACCATGCTAATGAGAAGAGGTTATAAATTCAACAAAGAAGAAAAAAAGAAGATTCCAAGGAAACTTTTTTAATAGTAAATCCATTAAAAAAACAAATATTGGGTAGTGTATATATATCCATAGAAATTGGACTGACTTATCTGCATCAAAACATTGAACATATTTGTCATAAACACAGGTACAGGATCTACAAAAACAAACATGCATACAATTATGTGTTGTTCCTCTAGTGGGACAACATGCAGGAGCCATCGAGATGATCTTCAACATGCATACAAAACTCATTACCATTCTTTTTTCTAGGAAGTAATTGTAGTCTTCTCTTCGGAAGGTCAATGCTCGTTTTCGCAATCTCAATATCTTGTGGAAGACCTGAGGTGACAATGAAACAGGAGAGTGGTTCTGTAGTGGAATAATTCCTTGTCTTGAAGTAGGTGAAAAACACTCCTACTCCTGACATTGGTGACCTGGAGACATTGCAAGGGACGAATGAATTGTACAATTAATAGGGAAAAGGCTCCGATGATAAGAGTTTCCAATCCACGACCACCACTGTGAAGAGAACGGAATCCCACGACATCGCTCCAACGAAGCACCCCAGTAAGAAAGCAACCCGTAATTTTTCAAATGCAGGAGGACATAAGAACCCATCCTCATGATAAAATGTGTAGTTCTCACAAGATTCCCATTAGGAAGAATAAGAAAAATGTTGTAGGGAAAGCGGAAGAGCCCAAAAATGAAAATTAGGAAAGACCAAGAGACCACCTCCTCACAGTCAAAGACTCCAAAGACATAACCGGCATGAGAAATTTGAGAGGTCAAATTAATTCATTCTAGGAGGGAGGGGACCAAGAGACCCCCTCCTTATAGGAAAAGACTTCAGGGACACAGGATGCATGAGAAATTCCAAAGGCCCAAATTAGGCCATTCTAGGCAGAAGGAGATGAGTAGTAGGAATATGCCTTGCACGAGTGGGAGTTCCGGTCATCATCCCCTAAGATGATAATTGTATATCTAGAGAACAACATATTCGTCCCACAATTGAATAACTATTTGGATTGAAATATATCTCTGGGAGCATCAAGAGACCATTTCCATATAGTGAAAGACTTCCTCCCAGAACAAACTAATTTGGACCTCTGGAATTCCTACTCTCAAGATGCAAAGCGACTATTGCATTCAACATCGATTTCGTTTTTGAAACCCCTTCTTTTGGTCTTGTTAGGGCCACCATTGCTGAGTTAGGAAGTTCCCCCCATTATGGTTGATTTCAATTTGGGAGCAGGAGTGGGAACAATGTCTTCATTGCCATTATCCATTGTCATATCACCGTCCATCAGATCATCTTCTTCCGGCTTGAAATCAATCGCATAAACTTCTATGCCAACCATCAACGTAGGCGGGTGGGCTATCTGAGCAGGCAAGATTGACTTGGAATTATTTGTCTTGAAATATATTGCTCGGTACACCAAGGTACCATCTCCTTTTTTTCTCCTGGGCATAGGGAGATGAGTAGTAAGAATATTCCTTGGAGTACCGAAACTTCTGGTCATCATGCCTGAAGGTGTTTACTGTATCTGCACAAAACTATTTTCGAACTGCTACCATAAGTTAACGATAATTTATGTTTTCTCCAAATGATGTTTGAAATGAACATTCTGAAGGGATAATATAACCCTCCTGAAATCTTGGTTTAATGCTTATCAATGGAATATATCCTCGAGCCTTTAACTGATCAATGAAAATCTCCGCAGTTAGTGTGTAATGCGTTGTTACCATTTAAGATTACTAATTGTGTATTTAGAAAAAAGTGTGAAGGTGGCAGTGATGGAGAAGAGATATTAAGGATTAGATATTTCGTGAAGGCGACAATCGAACAACGCATGAAAGAGATTGCATGATGCTTGAAATGAACACTTGGAAAGGATAACAAAACCCTCTGCAAATATTGGTTTAATTCATATTAATGACAAATATGCTCCATCCTTTCGAACATTAATGACAATCTTAATAGTTCCTGCATGATGATCTAATAGCATTAAGTATTAATAATTGCATATATAGAAAGAAGTTATAAGGTGGTGGGGATGGCGAAGAGAGATTAAGAATTGTATATTTCATCGACCCGCCAACCCGCGAAAGATACTCCAAGAAATGGCCAAGTATGGAAAGCAGTCGATTGGGCTTCAAAATAGGGTCACAAGTTATACTCAGGAGACGTGAGGAGTCTATTGTCAAAGTGTATGTCTCCAAACTATTGATTGCAAAATGTGTAACACGGAACATGGCACAATGAAAGATTTTGGCAGTCAATTTTTATATTGTGGAATTCCAGGTGTTGTTTGTAGGTGGCAAAACAATGGAAGCGCAATGTTGAGCAAGCTTGGTTAGGAACCAGTGATGGAAATAGTGGCCAAGAATTCAATGGGTAAGCGGCTAGTTAGACTCGTGATATAAAAATCATGAGACATACTCGGAATAGGGATTATATATGGGCTTGAAAACATGGCCACAAGTTCTACTCTGGAGACGTGCGGTCTCGATGGTCAAATTGTATATATCCCAACTTTTGATTTCAAAATGTGTAACACATAACAAGGGATAACTACAGACTTCGACAATCAATTTGTATATTGTGGAACTTCGAGTGTTGTATATAAAATCATGAGACATTTGGAAAAATGACACATGCGAAAAAATGACTAAGTAACCAGAAAGGGAAAGTACATGAGAAAAAGAAAGGGGAATTTGGTTGTCAATTTGTAGATCGGGGAAGTCTAGGTGATGTTTGAAAGCGATGGAACAATGGAAATGCAATGTTGATCAGACCTTCCTGGGAATCCGTGATCCAAAAATTTTGTTGAATATGAAATGGGGAAGCAGTTGTTCTAACTCGTGATATAAAAGTATCAGTGGAAATCTGAAGACGTGAATCTGCCAACTTCCGCACGTAGACATTTTCTGAAAAATGACTAAGTAACCAGAAAGGGAAAGCAGAGGGAAAAAAGAAAGGGTATGGAAATTTTTGGAAGCGATAATTAGTGTAAGAAAGCCCCATTGATGGTCTTAATAGTAACTATGAAGTGAATTAAACATGTGAATAGGATCTTCAATCAAGGAATAGATAAAGTGATCCATGCTTATAGTTTCCAAGATTTATTTTCATAAGAGAAGCATCGAAAAGCCACAAGAAAATCAATTTTGGGATGTTTAAGTAAAATTATTGTACTTTCAACTTCATCGTAGGTGTTGGAGCCGCCTTTGTTTTTATATCCTGTCACACATTTCATTCTTAATGCTCGAAATTGAAAATATGGTTTTCGTATTTTCCCACTGTGGTTTCAAGATCTCTGAAGCTTTATCACACGAGCAACGATGATTATTGTACTCTCGAGACGAGTCCAACCTGTCGTAAAAATGTTTCCTCTTTTGTTCTACCTCAGGATCTCATAGGTCGGATACTATAAGTCATGAAGTTTACACGTCCCAAGCTACGAAACGATGAAATCGCTTTAATTTTTCACCCATGGAAGTAACGAGAGTAAAGTTTTCCCTAAACCGTGATTAAACGTCATCGGGTTTTCACACCTCAACATTCACCAAATCCAAAAGTTTATTGTCATAGCCCCGATAGCCGAGAACATGAGTTCCTTATTTTAGTAACCCGTGTCAAGGTTAAAAGTAAAAGCTAAACCATGGTAAAAGTTTTTTCGGCAATTTGCCACTCGGCGTATTCTTTTTTAAAAGTTACAGCGTCTCAACCCCGACTCACGAAGTCACGATAAGGATATAAACGTAATTAATTAATCACTAAATCTGAGTTTCTCTTCCATTTTCATTAAGTCGTATTATCCCGATCTCGCAGTTTCGCAGCTCGGCATGCAAACCTCCCATAAACTTATTTTCGAAGCTCTGAGTCGCGATATGGCGAATATAATAATTATGACATTAATGGAGCCCATAATCAAGATTATGATTTTTATTAACCAAAATCGATCATCGCAGTCTCGGGTGTCAGAGGTTTAAAGTGTTAGAGTAAAATCCCTGATATAACGAGTACCGAAATATTGATTAACGTTGGTAAAACCGGATTAATTAAGCTAAATCGATACATATCCCATGTTTCGATGCTTGTACGATTTACGAGGTAGCCTTATTCATTCCATACGCTAACTGATATTTTAAACCACCAAAATTTATGGCATTAATTAGGAAATAGGCCAAATCCACGAATAAAGATCGTATTTTTATGGCAAAATTTATTTCTAAATATGATTTGACAGGCTTGTTCTGAAAGGTACCGAGTTTTAGAATATATATAAGAGATGGGGTTCATTATAACAAATTCATTTTCATATTACGCAAAGAACATTATCTCGGAGCAAGATGACTTCTGTATGTATACGTATTTCTATCGCATAAGAGCTAAAGCACAATCCCCAGCCATGGCTCCGCGAAAAGCATCCAAAGCTAGTGTTGAGGTTTCGGGACAAGGCTCAGACAACATTGCTGATACTTCGCCTCAAAGTATCTACTCGGTCCCGAATTGGTTGTTCATTTCAAATGTTCTGCAAGAAGAATTGGTGGATTATTTTGATGACTCTGGTAACAACGAAAAAAATGATATAACCACTAAGTACAAAATAGTCATCCAATCTGGAATGCACAAAGTAGCAGCTAGGCCACGATTGCTTCCATATTATGACATGGTCTGATGGGAATTAGACCATGTGGACATACCGACCAAAACCATCATGAATGAGCAGAAAGTCACCATCGGGACTTTCAGGCCGAAACATCTGCAAGCCATGTATAAGCTGCCCACAACGTCCGACTACACATATGGTATCGAATTCTTGGATGAGTTCAAGTAGAAGGAATACGTACAGTATGATAAAACCATGTCTAGTTTAATAAAAGATTGGGTTTCGAACACCGCGAAGTTCAGAGCTGATATCCACGACATATATTCAATCGCTTCTTTAGAACCGCAGTACAAATATGTAGCCATGATGACATGCAGCTTATACAGGAGAGAGGACACCTCACATTTTTTTCTTCTGTGGGTACCTCTAATGTTTCGGGTCGCCGAAGGAAGTTCCTTCGACTGGGCAAAAATGTTGTCCGATAGCTTGACGAGTCGGGTCACAGAGTATCGGGCGCAGAAAGAGAACAAAAAGGCATCTTCATTCTTCATGTCTGGATACATTATGGACATCCTTTGTTTTTTGACATCGTTTCCTTTAATGAGTTGGAGTTGGACTCCAGCAGAAGATGAGCCCATACACGTCTATCATTCAAAATTATGGGAAAATAAGGCTGCAAATTTCGTGTACGAAATCTTAAATTGGGTGATGGTGCCTCTGCATGTCACTATTTTCGGTCACCCACCACCCATGATCTCGAACAGTATAGTGACAAATCTGAGCAGCATATCCGACTGGTATTTGGAGGCCAAATTTTCGTACCTCATAGTTTTCGGGGATTCTATTGCCCCACATGCACTGCCATTTTTCATTCCCGACAAGTTGGCTTGTCGCGAGGTTGCCAGACAAACAGTGATCGATGGTATAAGCAAGGAGCTTAAGGGATACTCAAAGAAGGTATGGCCACCTTTTCCTGTTCATTTAAATTCTTATTCTTTATTAGATTTTGGGCATGCCAAAGCTGAGGCAGCAGCCCTGGAGGACCTAAATTTGGTCCTCATCGAATATAAAAAGCACGATCCGCAGAGGGTTGTGAGAAATCATCTGGCCATTTGCGGGCTCAAGAGATTTGAGCACGAGAATTCACCCTCGGATGACATTTTTGAGGTGCAAGGTCTTATACTGATATTCTAGCTCGGATACAAACCTTGGCACCTAAGGAGAGAGCCAATGTTCTAAAGTTCCAAGAACATCGACACAGTTGTCTTCCCGCAGTGTTGCGGGGCAAGAGTCCAGCTACGATGGAGGTCAAACAAAATAATGCCGAAGCCTCTAAGGATGCGAACCCCAAACAAGAAAAACACCAGAATGAGGGAGAGGAAACCAAGAGTCTGAAAGCATAAATAAAGGCTCCTGACCCTCCGAAGAAATAGAGTCTGGTTACTACTCTGGGAAAATCAGCAAAGCAAGTCAGAGAACCTATCACATCAGTTACTCCCTTGCAGTCAACTCAAGGAAATATTAACACAGGGTGGATCTTCAATGAAGAGTTGAGGCCTATAAGGGTAGAAGAGCTCCCTCCGAATGAGTTCTTCTTCGATAAGAAGAGAAAAGTAGTGGTAAAGAGAGAATTTTACCAAGAAGGGGAGTCGACAGCCAAGAAATACAAAGTCATAACTGATGGGAAGGACAAGAAAAATGAACAATTTGCGACTGAGATAGCAAGGACATTAGGAGCATATGCCTTGGTGAATCTGTTTTCGGTCGGGCTTCTAAAAAGCCAGTTGAAACAAAACAATGGCCTCATCAAGACCCTGGAATCTAGACTAGCTACAACAATGGAGACTGCCAAATACCAGGTGAGTGTGGGTATAGAGAAAGCAAGGTTGGCCAATAAAAATGAGATAGAGTTGCACAAGTCTAAGCTCGAACAAGCGCAGCTGGTGGTTCGGGATTGTCAGATGCAAGCGAGTCAACAAAAATATTTGATCTAGTAGTTGCAGGCTAGGGTGGAAATCGCCGAAAGCAAGGTGATAGATATCGGGATGTTTCAGTCCCAGGCGATGGAGATTCGGGCAGAGTCTCTGCGGCCCAACGAAATTTACTCAGCAAGGTAGAAGTGATCCGAGACAATTGTTTGCTAGTCAACTAGGTTTCAGAGAACTTATCTGCTAGAGAAAGGGAAGTTGGAGCAGCACGGGTCGCCTTCCAAGAGGTTGTGATAGCCACAAACAACAAGGATTCGGGAAGTACTCCCAGGTTCACCATTTAGGAGTAGACCAGAGGAAACATTCTATTGAAAGAATGGGAGGAAAACATCTTGGAAGGCAAGCTACAAGCCAAAAAGGTAACAAATGCCTTGGAAGAGGCTTTCAGTTCTATAGATGGGGATCTGCTAGGCATTGATTCAAATGAATATGGGAAAAATCTCACTTAATTTAAAGGAAAAAGAAGAAAGGGATTCGACCGAGATCTCCTAAGTGATTATGGCAGATGTAGTGTCCCCAAGGTCGAACCCCATTGTAAGCCATGTTTTGAAAGGAATTGTAATTATGTTTTATAGGCTGGTGAGCCAAGTTTTTATAAGCTGGAGGCTTATGTGTTGTCAAGCCAGGGAGCCTGAGTGTTGAAGGCCAAGATCCTGTTGTTATATATGTAATCACACAAAACAATTAATAAAACATAAACACCGCCATGTGCAGACCGACCATGATGAATGAGTGAAGGGGGACTAAGAATCCATAAGGTGGCCAAGGAATTAGGGGTTGGAAGGTGGAAAAGGGGCTAAGTGTTGAGCCTAGGGGCTAATCCTAGGGGGCTTCAGCCTGGGAATAATATTTTAATATTATCCCAAAATACATGTGCATTTTATGTTTTATCCTAAGTTTTTGGCAAGGGGAGAACATGGAAGGGAGATGCGTCTTGGTGGAACACATGCAGTTTCATGGGTGACAAGTGTCAACCCTGACGCATGCGAATAAAATGGCTAGGGTGAACCGTGAGAAGGGTTCCTCCCCCATTCTACCCGATTGTCTAAATGCGTAAGGAGCTCTGGATAGTACTACCAACCCGACTCCTGCAGAGAACCTTCATGTGTCCCTGTGATTTGAAAGGTCTGTGTCTGGCTCTGAGAAAACCCGTGTGTGTGCATTCCCATAATGAGAAGCCTGTGTNTGTATTTCCAGTTGGCTATGGTGACCATGCAAAACTGGACTATGCGTGGCTTGATGGCCAGCGTGAGTTGTGATTGAGCCTGTGTGTGATCTATCTCTAGGTGAGAGAGGTGGATGTTGTTGGAAGAGGTTTTCTTCCAGAGAGTGTCTAGCACCAGCTTCAGGCTCTGAGACTTCCTGATCTGGCCTGTTGCCGAGACCCAGAGAGGGAGATTAGCACCGATGGACTGTGCTTGTGAAGGTGTATACTCTCGGGCGGAACAGACATGTGGGGAACGAGAGTCTGGTAGTAGTGGGCGTAAGATGGCATCCTAGAAAGAATCCTTCCAGATTTTATGTGATGTTTTCCCTGATAAGCCTGGTTATGCTGCGGCACTTGTTGTTGCTTCCCTGGGGTGTTCGTGTCCAGATTGTTGTTGATTGTGGAGGATGTGTAGTGTTTGACCCTGTCTGTTGATTCTGAAAATCTGAAACATCCTCTGTCTAAGCGTCGACCCTATGCGTGGAGCCTTGTCCGTAGCCATATCCGTGAGACCATCCACCATTGTTGAACCCGTGGGAAAGCTGTGTCCATTTTTCCCCATTGGTTGTGTGGCCATGCAGTGCTAGACTACATGGGGGATTTTTGGCTAGTTGTACAACACTCTCTCCAGGTGAGAGAGGTGATTGAGGTTGGAAGAACAGGTTGTTGTCCTGTGAGTGATTCTCTCTAGGAGAGAGAGTGTACAGAGGAAGGAGAAAACTCTTGGAAGGAACCTTGTAGCTGCCACAGAGCCCAGAGACTTTTGGTCCGGCATGTTGTTGTAACCCAAGGAAAGGGAGGTTAGCAACCGAAGGATTGTCTAGGTGACAGAGAAGGTGTATACTCCTGGGGTGGAACAGGCATGTGGGGAATGAGGGTCTATGGGCAGTGAGCGTGAGAGGTTCCTGGGAGAGAATTTCATCCTTGTGGTTTTGTGTTTTTTCCCTATAACCTCAGCCTAGCCTAGGATTCCTTACCTAGGAGTGGAGCTTAGACCCAGCTCGGGGGTGACCCACTACTGATCTGATGAGCAGTGTTGTCTAAGGCTGGGAGGTTCGTGGAAGGCCTGCACTTGGTTGTTGGAATCTACCATTGTTAGAAGATAAGTATCTGATTATGCCTTAATCATGTTTTGTAGGAATATGTTGTTTATGTTGTCATGATTTCCACTATGTATATGAATTATTATGAAACGTTATGGATTGTTAATTATAGCAGTAGATAATATGTGTACTCTGAGCATTGAATGTGTTTAATTGTTGAGATCTCATGGATAATATAATACCTGTATGAATCATGTATGAGAGTGGTGTTATAGTCCTCTTTTAATAGCGTTAAACCATGGTAGCTGAAAGGGTGTGCTACAGTTTGGTATTAGAGGAAAGGTTTCGACACTGATCCTAGATGGGCCAGTGGAGCGGTCTTTGGCCCGAGAATGCGAGGGAAAATTTGGTCTGGAAGGCCAATTTCAGACCCTGGTTTGCTCCAAAGTGTCAAGGAGTTACTTGACAATTTTTTAAAGCTCAGGAGGTATAGCGACATTATGAAACTGCAGCCAGTGTGGTATAATTCCACAGGGAGAGAGAACTCCACACTAGAAGTGTAGGAGATTTAGGATCTATTCAGGAGGGAAGGTGAGCCCTCATGACCATTAGATATCGAAAGTGTGCACGGGGTTTAAATCCCTTTGGAATTGCACAGGAGTGTGGAAATCGCGATACGCGAAATACCGAGTTAGTCAGGACCATCCATCAGAAAGAATGCGTGGAGAGCGATCAGCCTTTCACTGACTCGTAACTTGAAAATAGTCAACGGGTGAGTTCGTGAGAATTCACGAAACGTGAATTCATGATTGGATCGTAACCATCGATCTAAGAGAGATTGGGACCGTTAATTTCCTAGGAATAAATCGACGTTTTGGGAGATGGGAGGTGAGAAGAGGTGAGCACCTCCAAAAAACCCGAAACCCCAAAATCCCGAAAACAATCTACACCGTAGATCGTGGGAAGAATAACTTGACTGTAGGATCAGGTAGGTTAGTAGACAGTGATTTTGGGATTTCGGCAAATGGAAGTTTAAGATGTGTGGATGCACGAACTTTCGACACCCGAAACCCCGAAACGCCGAAAGGATTTGCACCGTAGATCTGAGAAAGATATGACCATTGGATTTTACTAGGAATGGACGTGGACACATGGAGGTGTACCACATGTCAGTGGGTTGAGAAGAAAAGTGAGAGTGGTGGGACCCGATGACATCATTAAAAGCGACGTGGACCCTCATCAACATGCCACGTGCCACCGTGGTTGTGGGTGACCATTGTTCTATGTGGGTCTGGAGGGTAAAGTAAATTGGATTTTCGAAAGTCGGGGGTTGGGAAGGAAAGCAAGTCTAAAATCCCCGTGGACTGAAACCCCAAAACCCGAAGTCCCAGGTACCGAAAACTTGAAGGCTGAAAATCCCGAAATGCCGAAAACAAAAGTTTCGAAAACCCGAAAATTGCAGAGCCGAGCAGAGATCGGAAAAGTCATGAAATTGAAAGATTTTCTTAACATCGATTGTTATGAAAGATGAGGAATTGTCAAGAAAAAAATGCCTGACAAGTTCTAAGTGTCTGCGCATTTGTATTGCAGAAGGTTGAAGAGTGCCAGAACTGATTTGAATTGCCACAAAGTGCAAAGAAATGCAAGAGACACATAATTCTCCCAGTTCAGAAAACGAAGCTCAGAAGAGATAGCGTGGAACTTTTGGTATGAAGAGTGCGCATATCCAGTGCAAGGAGTGCTTATAGAGGGAACTTGTTTTAAGTTCAAAAGACTCTAGGAGACGAGTGTAGAGGGTGCCAGGAGGACACCAGAAAGTCTTTTGGAAAACACTGAAGGGTTAAGTCCCTTTGAGACTGACTAAGTTAAAAGCTCCGAAAGAAACAGAGCAAGTTCACACGCCGAGTGCAAGTGCGCGGTAAGGTGAAGTTAAAATTTCACTAACCAAAGATCGGAAGGGAAAACACAATCGAAGGCTTTGAATTATTCGAAATCCTTCAATTTAGGGAGGAAATCAATTCTAGAAGAATTGATGCCAATATATTTGGAAAGAAGTCATTTAGAATTTGAACGAATGGTCAGAATTCTCCGTGGAGAACTCGCGAAATCGCGGGGGACCGTAAGATACCCATAAGTTGGAAGGTGGTTAGTGGATGGAGAAACTCGCCACTCTAGGATCCAGAATAAAGTGGTGTTGGCAATTTCAGTTAACAGAAAGCAAGTTAGCGTATACTTGTCATTGATGGCAAGTACAGTTGTGGTTGCAGTGATGACAATAGCAATGAATAGCAGCGCAGCAATAATCGGGAGGAGAAGAGTCAGTGACCGTAGGAT
>SNQJ01S0088519.1:4998-32623 GCA_010110895.2 Picea sitchensis
TAGAACTAGACTTAAGACTTTAGTTGCAACTCAACATTACACTTTAGTTCTAAGATAAAACTGGACTCAAGACTTTAGTTGCAACTCAACATTACACTTTAGTTCTAAGATAGAACTAGACTCAAGACTTTAGTTGCAACTTAACATTACACTTTAGTTCTAGACTCAAGACTTTAGTTGCAACTCAACATTACACTTTAGTTCTAACATAGAACTAGACTCAATACTTTAGTTACAACTCTTGATAAGGCAATTCAAAATTCTCTTCATGGTGGATAATGTTTACACGTGCCAAAGCACTAGATCAATACAATTACATCATTTGCAATGTTAGGAATATCATTTGTTTCTAGCTCATAAGAATTTTACATTCAACCTAACGTTTGCTAGATACCTTGACTTTTTCTCATGGCTCACAAGGTTTGACTAGGCTCACAGAGGTTGTATGTTCCCCCTGACTTTTTCACTAGTTTTTATATGCTCACAGAGGTCGTACGTTCCCCCTGACTTTTTCACTAGACTGTCTATGTTCACAGAGGTAGTACGTTCCCCCTGACTTTTGCATTAGACTCACATAGCATCTCGTTCATCCTGACTTTTGGTTTGACTCACAAAGGTTGTCCACTCTCTACCTACCCTCTTTATCTTCCTCTCTCTCCCTCCCACACTCTCGCAAAAAAACTTTCTATCTCCCCTTTATGTATTCCTTTGTCTCCCTCCCAGAATCTCACACACACATTTTCTATCCCCGCTATGTCTTCCTCTCTCTCCTTCCCACACTTTAACACACTCACTCTCTACCTCCATCCTTTGTCTACCTCTCTCTACCTCCCTTATTTGTCTACATCTCTCTTCCTCCCACATTCTCGCACACACACTTTCTATCCCCCATTAACCTATTTATATCTCTCTACCCCCCCTTTCCTCTATCTTCCCCTTTTCTCTCACAATCAATCTCACTCTCTCTCCACCCCCTCCTCCCTCCCTTTCACTATCTCTCCACTCACAATCAGTCTCACTCTCTATCCACCACTTCCTTGTCCATGCCCCCTCTCTTTCTTTCTCTCCCCCCCCCATCTCACACTCACACATTCTCTCTCTATCCCCCTCCACCCTCTATCTCTCCCCCTCCCTCCCATTATCTCTCCTCTCTTTCTCTCCTGCATCTACCACCTCTCTCTCTCTCTCCTCTACTGTTCCCCCATTTCTCTCTTTACATATATCTACCATCCCTTCCTTCTATCTTCCCCCTTCCTCTCATAATCAGTCTCACTCTCTCTTCACCCCCTCCTCCCTTCCTCTCTCTCTCGCCCCGTCCCTCTCACTATCTCTTCACTCTCTCTCTCATACATATACTCCTCCCCACTTTCTCTCCCCCCTTCCTCTCACACTCTCTCTACCTGCTCTCTTTCTCTCCCTCTCCCTCCCTCTCACACAGTCAAACACTCCTTGTCCAACTCCCCTCTCTTTCTTTCTCTTCCCCCTCTCTCACACTCACACATTCTCTCTATACCCCCCTCCTCCCTCTATCTCTCCCCTTCCCTCCCGCTATCTCTCCTCTCTTTCTCTTCTACATCTACAACCTCTCTCTCTCTCTCATTGTTAGTCTCACTCTCACTATATCCCCCTCCCTCTCTCTCCTATACTCTCCCCCCATTTCTCTCTTTATAACTCTCTACCCCCCTTTCCCTCTATCTGCCCCCTTCCTCTCACAATCATTCTTACTCTCTCTCCACCCCTTCCTCCCTCCCTCTCTCTCTCCCCCTCCCTCACATTATCTCTCTAATCTCTCTCTCATACATCCACCCCTCCCCATTATGTCTCCCTCCCTCCCTCTCTCCCTCTCTCTCTACCTGCTCTCTTTGTATCCCTCTCTCTCCCTTTCACACACTCAAAAACTCATTTTCCAACCCTGCTCTCTTTCTTTCTCTTCCCCCCTCTCACACCCACACATTCTCTCTCTACCCCCCTCCTCACTCTATCTATCTCCCTCCCTTCCATTATCTCTCCTCTCTTTCTCTCCTACATCTACCACCTATTTCTCTCTCTCATTGTTGTTATTATCACTCTCACTATATCCCCCTCCCCCTCTCTCCTATACTCTCCCCCCATTTCTCTCTTTATATCTTGTTGGAGTTACTTCACACACACCTAAGATTTATTTTTCCTAAGGTTTTTCCTATTTTTATTAGTCATTATTCAGTCTTCTATATTTCAATAAGAATATTCTTCTAGGGATAATATTCTCTTCAATTTTCACTTCAGCTTGATCAGTTGAGTGGAGTCTAGATGCTACATTGGGATTATCACCATGTAGCATTGGGACCATCACCAGCTAATTCACATTGTCCTTGGTATCATCACCAGACTAGCGCATTACCTATGGTTCCCTGATCTCCTCCTCACTTCACTTTGTTTCAGTCAGTTAACTGAAGATTGATAGACTAATTAACTTAGCTAGGTGGCAATTCACTCTCGTAACTTCCCGAGAGACTAGACTAGGTGGCAATTTTCTCCCGTAACTACTGATGTGTGTTCAGATCACTCTATACCACCATTGTGGTGCATTGGATTCTCTTCCAGTGCACATTGGTTGAGTTATACATAGTATTTCATTTGTAAATTATCAATGATTCATTTGGTTAATGAGAATTCTCCCATTCTTTCTCTCCTGCTTCTCTTGTCTTCTATTTTCTCTACTACTGTGTATGTCAATTCCCAGCTAGATCTATTATGTTTGGATTCAACACATTTACATGGTATCAGATACGAGGGATTTCTAGGGAAAATTCACACCAAATTATTTTTGCAGGTACCGAAGATTGAAGACAACGAAAAAATGGAATTCCCAAAATAATTCATTCTTACACCTTACAAATTATTTGCATGGAAGGAGAATATGATCATGCATATTTGAAGCAAAGGATAGTATAGGTTAACCATGAACACACAGATAGAGCCAACATCATCCATATAAAAATACAAGTATCTAAATCGAATGGATGAAGCATTCGAAACATTTGCAGTCTCATTTCTCCTTATCTCCTCTTTCACATATCTTCCTGTAAAACCCCCAATGAAGCCTGGACCACCATGGAAAGGATCTTTGGATAAAAATATGAGATGAGGGGTCACATGATCAATGTGGAATTTCTCACATTGGATCCAAAAAGCTTCGACAATCTCCAATATTTATTTACAAAATATAAGGATTTATTGTTGCAACTCAAGGCTTGCGGGGTTGATAAATCTAAGGAGGATAAACAAATGGTTCTAACCATTCTATCCAAACTTGGTCCTGAATTCTCAGTGTTTGTATCCACATTCAATTCGGTCAAATTATCCTCTGGATCCATATGGAAGATGTCTTCTCTTGAGGAATTTATCGAATCTATGACAAAAGAGAAGACCAAGCTCATCAACATGGGAAAAATAAAAGGCCCAAAGGCCCATGCACTTAATGTGCAAGATGTTAGTGATTATCAATATTGGAAATATAAAGATAAAGACAAAAGGAAATCACATTCAAATATGAATAAGGAAGGGTACTCAAAACCCTTCAACAATTCCTCTAGATCCAAAGGTGGAAAGACAAGGTGGAAGGATACTTTATAACTGCTTTTGAGTGATTGGATTTCTACATGGAGGGAATATTTTATGATTTTTTCCGAGAATGTGTTATCAGTGGCCTCAAGGATGAGCTCTGTGTCGATGTCCTCATGGATCTCCCTTTGAGTTGGGTGGAAGCTACTAATAGAGATAAGTAATCACAACAAATTGTCTCTTCTTACACTAGAAAACCATCCTTTATTCCTCACCCTAAACCAGTCACTCCCACTCATCCTTCCACCCCACTAAAGATCCAAAAATTGACCCGGGAAAAATGGTTCAATGCCAACTCAAGGGCCTTTGTTATAATTGTGATGAAAAATATTTTCCTGAGAAAAGTGTAAGGAACAAAATCTTTTTATGGCCATCTCTGAGAATGTTTTTTAAGAAGAGGTTGAAGCTCCCCCTGTGGCCGAATCACCTGAACCCACTAACCTAACTCCACCCTCAGACCCCCCAGAGGTTGAACCGGTCATTTCCTTGAATGGTCTCACTGGCTTCACTGCTCCCCAATCCCCCAAGCTAACTGGTTACATTAAGCATCAAAAAGTCATCATCCTCATTGACAGTGGAAGCACCCATAATTTTATTCATTGTCGCATTGCCCAAGAAGCAAATTTCTATATACGAGTAGTCAACAACTTTCAAATCATGATTTCCAATGGTGGGTCCATGAAATGTGGGGGGGCATTGTGAAAATGTGTCTCCAAATTGGTCATTACCACATGAAATATCATATGTTTTCTATCGACATGGGTGGTTGTGAAATTGTGATGGGTTCCAAATGGTTAAGGAATTTGGGCCCCATTCTCATGTATTTTAAGGAATTAACCATGCAATTCAACCAAGAGTACCAACAGTATAAGTTCCAAGGAATCACAACAAGTTCCCCTAAGATCATCAGTTCCCATCGCAGGGAAAATATCCTAAAAAAAGGTCATTCCGACATTATTGCACAACTCCATTCCATTCACACCCCTGAGACACCCTTTGTGCCTCCTGACCTCCAATCCATCCTCTCCAAACATCAAGTTGTTTTTACCACTCCCTAGGGACTTCCTCCCCGTGGTGTTCATGATCATTCCATTCCCCTCTTCCTTGACATCCTTCCTCCCAATGTTCGTCCCTATCATCATCCCTTTACCTAGAAAAATGAAATTGAGAAAATTGTTCAAGAATTGCTCATTGAAGGCATTATCCGTCCTATTACTAGCCCATATTATTCTCATGTGGTCATGGTACTTAAGAAATAAGGATCTTAGTGCAGGTGTCTTGAATTTCGCACCCTCAACAAACTTCCCATCAAAGATAAATTTCCCATTCCTTTCATTGATTATCTCTTGGATGAATTAAGTGGTTCCCAGTTCTTTACAAAACTTGATCTTCATTCTGGCTACCACCAGATACATATGAAAGAGGCATACATTCCTAAGACTACATTTAAAACTCATGCGGGCCATTATGAGTTCTTGGTCATACCCTTTGGCTTGTGTAATTCTCCCTCCACTTTCCAAAGCCTAATGAATTGTGTCTTCCTTCCTTTTCTCCATCATTTTTTATTAGTTTTCTGTGATGATATTCCTATATATAGTAAGACGTGGAAAACCCATCTTTCTCATGTGGATCGTGTTCTTCATCTACTCTCTCAATCCCAAATTTTCCTCCAACAATCTAAATGTGATTTTGGAGCCTTGGAAGTCAAGTACTTGGGTCATATTGTTGGTAAGGCAGTTGTTACGGTGGATCCTAAGAACATTGACGTTATGAGGGATCGGCCTCGCCCTAAGACTCTCAAAATATTGCATGGTTTTTTGGGTTTAAGAGGCTATTATGGCAAGTTTGTTAAGAATTATGGAAATATTGCGGTGCCTCTCACTGCTCTCCTTAAAAATAATTCTTTCACTTGGAATCCAATAGTTTAACATTCCTTTATAGCCTTGAAGGCGTCTTTCTGCACCACTCCTATCTTGGCCCTTCCTGTATTCACAAATACCTTTGTCCTATAATGTGATGCTTCCAGGAGAGGAATTGGAGCAGTCTTTATGCAAGATGGTTGGCCTTTGTCATTTACCAGCAAACAACTATCAGAGAGACATTTGGGCCAATCAATCTATGAAAAGGAAATTGTCTATTCTACATGGAGTGGATCTCTAGTGCCCTTATGTATTGGGAAAACGCTTCCAAACTAAGACAGATCATCAAAGCCTCAAGTATTTTTTGGAGCAACTTCTTTTATCCCCGAAGCAACAAAAATGGGTGACTGAGCTATTTGGATATGATTATGAGATCATTTACAACAAAGGAAAGGACAAAGTGGTTGTTGATGCTCTTTCAAGAAAATATGAATATGAAGGGTCAATTTTTTCCCTATCCTTCATTGTACCATATTAGCTCCAATTTGTTCTCTAGGAATGGCTACAAGATCCCAAAATTTTGCGTTTGATCCAACAATTGCAAGAAAATTCTCTAGTTTCCCAAGGGTACTCTTGGCACAATGATGAGATTCACTATAAAGCCCATATGTATTTAAGTAAACAGTCACAACTTTAATCCATGGTGCTTTCTGAGCTTCATGCCACACCCATAGCTGGGCACTTAGGGTTTACCAAAACCTCTAACAGGGTCAAATGTTTTTTTTATGGGATGGTATGAAACAATATGTTTGCACTTTTTTGGCCGAATGTGATGTATGTCAATGCAACATGGGAGAAATAGTTAAATCCTTAGGAACACTACAACTTCTTCTGATTCCACCTGCTATTCAGAGGGATAGATATGGATTTCATTGTTGGATTTCCTAAATCGGGAAATAAGTCAGTCATCATGGTGGTATTTGATAGTCTTTCCAATTATGCTAATTTATTTTCTCTTCAAAACCCATTTACCGCCTCCACTATGGCTCAAATTTTCATGGATCATATCTTCAAGCTTCATGGCATGCCTCATTCTATTGTTTCTAATAGAGACCCCACTTTCACCAACAATTTTTGGCAAGCATTGTTCAGGCTACAGGGCACCCAATTACATCTCAGTGCCACCTATCATCCCCAAACTGATGGTCAAACTGAAGTTGTCAACAAGTGTTCATAAACATATTTGAGGTGTTTTGCATATGAAAGGAAAAAATAGTGGGCTCAATGGTTACCCCTAGATAAATGGTGGTACAACACTTCTTACCATACAACTACTCACATGACCCCTTTTGAAGCAGTATATGCCAAAAAGACACCTTCAGTTCTCTCATACATGCCCAATGTCTATAAGTTCCAGGATGTTGATTAAACTCTTACAGTTCGAGAGGTTATTCTTCGTACCTTCAAAGAGAATTTGGAAATGGCTTAGAAACACATGAATCAACAAGCAGATCAAGGTCGCTCAGAATGTCAATTTGTTGAAGAGGACCAGATGTTTCTTCGACTGCAACCTTATAAGCAAACTTCGCTCAATACTAACCATTTTCAGAAACTGACGCCAAATTTTATGGTCCTTATACAGTTCTCAAGCACATGGGACAGGTGGCCTATCAGTTAGATTTTCCCAGTCATTCTAATCTCCATCATGTTTTTTATGTCTCCTTCTTAAAGAAGGTGATTGGAACTAAGTGCCAAAATCAAACCAATCTTCCCGAGTTGGATGAAGAAGGCTCCATATTGTTGTAGCCACAAGCAGTATTGGACCAACATGAGCCTTGTCTTCGTCAGCGCACCATCAAGGAAGTGTTAGTACAGTGGAAATATACAACTCCAACAGATGCCATCTGGGAGCCAGCTAGTATTCTGCAACAATTTCCTCATCTCAAGCCTTGAGGACAAGGTTGTTTTTTAATGGGGAGGGAATGTTAGGGACCTAACCTCCCTAACCCATCACGTAGGTAGAATAGTATAGTTTCCATGTAATAAAGGCCAATATTAATAAGAAAGAATAATTCAAATGTAAGAATACCTAATAGAAGCTTCTGGTTATAGAAGATCTTCCTTTGTATTGTTCTTTTGGTAGATATATTTAATATAAATAGGAGTTGAGGGCATGAGAAGTTTTGTCTTGAGAATTAATGTAATAGAGTGTTTCTTTGTTGGAGGTTTCCCCCTTGAAGATGAAAGTGAACATTGTTTCCTATCAATAAAGGTATTATTTTGGTGACGTGGTTTCATCTATTGTGTTGCTTTGTTGTTATTCTCTGCAATATTTATGTTTTCATCTATTATAATAGTTCTGGTACCTTACATCCTATACATACCCGATAGGGTAGAATTGGGACTTGATGAGGGTTTTGAAGTTCTCCCATCTACTTACTGGTGGATCACCCTCCAACCTAATTGTTTCCATGTGGCTTTCCCACCAGGTTAAAGCATGTCCCTCTAACTTCAATCTAGCAAATGAAATCTTATGCTCTTCATCTATATGGTGAACATTAAAATAAACTTCTAGTTTTTACAACCAATAATTCATTTTTTATGCATCGATCTCACCTTGATATAAATTTATGTCCACTTTCGCTTCCATATTGAATATGGATTGTGAAGAGTTCATGGCACTCGAACTCAACTGCTCTTTTCAGATTCTTTCCACGGTTCCTTTTCTTCCTGATATTTCAATTTCCCCTCTGATATGTTCTCTCAGTTAGAGCCTCCATTATCTCTGAATGGTCTGAGATTTCTTTCTAAGACACCATGAGGAGGTTCATATTGCGACTGATGTCGACAACTTGTTCTTTCAACTGCTCAAATCTCTCTTCTATTGGATCTCGAGGTTTATTATGAACAAACTCGTCTGCCATGGCTATGGTTCTCTATGACTTCTCTTTAATTTGATTCCTAGATCCTTCAACTTCCCACAAATAACCAAAATAAAAACCCGGTCTAATACCAATATGATTTGTAAACTATCGTGGATATTCCACTAGAATAGTTCATCACAATAGATCTAATAGAATACTGAAATATTTATTGTTAAGGTTAATTTCCTTTATATCTCCAAAATATTTAGTTACTGATAAAATAGATTAGATGTAGAAAAATAGAGAATAGTAAAACACATTCACACCATGCACAAATAAACACAAGATATGACCTTGGAAACCCAATACAAGAAAAACACCAGCTAGAAGGTGAGGTTGCTCTACTCTCTTTTCTTTGGTAAAGAAATGATGCAAGTACAAAGAAAGAGGCACTCTCTATGGAAATTTCTTTGACCTATGGCCTGTATGGACGCTACAGAATCTCTCCTCCTCTATTATGCTCATAGAATACCACTCTCATATGTTCTTCTCAACTATGGAACAAGATACAATGAAACATAATGGAACACATTCTCCTCTTAGTGTCTCGGTATTTAACATAGCCCGATATCCATTGTAATGCCCCATATTTTGACCCTAGGTAGTTAGAACATTGTTGTTTACTAATCTTAATAATTCAAAGTTTAGCATTTGTTTGGAGTCAGTTAGAATTTGTTAGACATTGAGATGTGTACCTCTAGACCTATTGTATGTTACATGATATATACTCTTGACAAAGATAGTTATTTGATTATTTAAACATAAAAATTAAAAGGGGTAAGTTCGCTACATGTATACCAATTCAAGTTATGTTATGAATGTATAATAGATGCAATGCATGATGTGAATAGGAATACATTTCTTAATTGAGTGTCAATGCAAATATGGATTGTTATATAAATTTGTGATGTATCTGCATCAATATGTGTTATTGGTGAACTAACCTACATGATGATGAGCTATGTGATAGCCAAATGACTATAGTATTGAGGTAACTGGGATGTCGTAGACATCAAGAAGATATTGTATGCTATAAGTTTTACTTACTATTTAATTTATGATTCGAAATATTACTATGATCTATGTGCGGTGTGGTTTGGCAGGGATGCACGACTTACCCAGTGGATGTTTGATGATGTGACTCTAATAATAGTAGTTGCACAGTATGGCGCGATGTAGGGTGTTGACCCTAGTTCTATGAGAGGGGTGGAGTTATTTCCCACAGTGTATCCTCCAAAACCCGAATTCATGGGAGGACAATGTTAACTCACACTCCCCTAGGCGTGTGATGATGTTGCCTAGTTTCCTAATGGGGAGCTTGGTGAGGATGTCTTGTGACACTTAACTACTTGGTTCTATGTTGGGTCGATATAGTTGACGCTCCATCTTAGTCAAGCGAGGAGAAAGGGATGGGATGGAAGATGGAAGTAGGTTAGGAAGGAAGGATGCTTGATGTTAGTTGAGAATATTTATTGGGGATTAGATGTGTCACTTTTGTTTACTCACTTGGTTCCTACCATGTTTAAAAACCCTCTTTGATTTCCCTAATGATATTTTAAGTGTGACAATGAGTTATCGATGAATTAGTATAATTTAGTTAGTTAAGATTATAGCGATGCATTACTTGATCATTTGTCCTACATGTCTTGGTGATCATATAGAACTATGCAAAAGCGAGAAGCAATGATTGTTTATCATCAGTACATGCATGAGATAATATTATCCACTAGCTACACACACATACCTACCATGTACACTAGTATAAGTAGTTGTGATAATTATTAAAGTAAATTATTAACTATTTAATTAAATACATTGAATATGTAAATTATATTGCACATACAAATATCTAGAAACATTAAATACTTTCTTGACTTTGATAGATGGTCGGTGTGATGAATTAAATGAGCATGGTGGAGTGTTATGTGTACACATTTTGGAAAAATTATCAAATAACATTTATTATCTAGCATGAGAATAATGACCTTTATTTTATTTATTGTTGTTTAATGCAAGTCATTTTATAATTTAGTTTATTTTTAATATTTTCCCAAAATATCCACATAAGGGAGGTGGATGTGGATGTCGTAATGAGGGGGTTGGGGAGACTTGGGGAAGTGTGTATGGAAACTTGATAAATAGGAGAAGTAGAGAGGAGGGGATGGAGGTTTGGGCATGATGAGGAGATTTGTGAAATTCTTGGAAGATATAATTCTTGTGATAATAGTTTTCTTTGAGAATTTGTGCTTTGTTGTTCTTGGAGTCATGGGCATAGGGGCCAAGAAACCGAGGTTTCTTGGAGCTAGGAAGAAAGCTAGGCTCCTAGTTCTGACGGGGAGGAATTGGATTGTTTCACTCACAGGGAAAGCCGGAAAAGAGGCTCTTAGGCGCTGGGACACATTACAATGGATGAGCTTGACAAACTAAGAAGAGGTATTTTCATTGGTATTTGTTGTCAATATTTTTGTATATACTTTTGTTTATGTTGGAAATCTTAGAGTTAACCTATTACTTATTCATCATTCTATTTAGATTTATCGTTGAGAAAATGTATAATAATTGTGTAAATGAAATGAAATTGTGTTAAAGCAAATTTGTTATTGTATGTGTATAAAATGAAATTTAATTATTTAACATCTTGGTAGGGTGTTACATATGGTATCAGAGCCCATGTTTCAGTTTTGAAATTGGGCTTGACCACCCACAACATGGTTTGGGATTTTGTCTTTGTGCCAAAATGGTATGCAAGATCTACATCAAATTTGGGTTGTTACAGGAACTCTGATCTTGCTTATTGTTACCCATTGGATCTAAATTTTGTAATTTTGGATTTTGGATTCTTCATTTCCTTCATTTTTTTGCATGTGCCATGATAGGATGAAATCAATGCCTAGTAAGAGGCTATTCTTAGTATTTTCCAGTGTTTCCTGTGGAGAATTTTTTTGAAGAAAACCGTTGATATAGAGGTTTATTTTTGGCTTGCTTTTATTGCTTTTGATGAGTCTACTCTGGGCTTTCTTTTCTCCTGTTCTTTGGCATGTCGATCACCAGCAAGAAGGTGCCTTTATACCAACATATAGGGCACATTATATGGAGGTCTATTTCTAGAACTGGTTTGTGCATGTACTCTAGCAGATAGGGCATCTTCCTTTGCCTCAAGTTTTTGTTAACTTAAGCATGAGAGCATAACCTCTTGTTCTAACTCTAGCCTATTCCAAATTTGACATGGATGAGCATAGGGGGAGGGCACCCATTTTGGATAGATTTATTTTTCGTTTTCATGCTCTTTTCGACTTCTCTTTAGAAGTGTTGTTTTTAAAGATAAATTTAGCCTTTACTTATCTAATAGATTAGCTAATACCAGTAGTTGATGCAATTTTATGGAGGTTGATTTTGGCATGTTTGTGTGAGTCATAAACAATACGTTCAGTGATGGGTTTAGAGAGGGTCATCTTTGTATGAAATCTGAATTTGTGTTTGTAGGATTAGATTTCATTATTTCCCAACAGCCTTATTGTCATCTGATTGTCTTCTCTCCAACCCCCATTGTGAATAGGACATTGAACACTATACAAATTTGAGTTAAAAACAATCATAAATGTTACAAGGATACGACGCTCTGACTAGCATGTATTAGTTTAGAAGAGAGAGGGATCAAGTGGCTAACAACGATACACCTTCCCTAGCTGATCGCTTAGACAGTGTCCAATAAAGTTGGTGACAAACTTTGTTGTGGACAATTTTGGGTGATAACAGTTAGTGTCTTCCATTTGATTAAGTATTTGCTTCATAAATTTTTCATCTAGTATTCTTAAGGTTTAAGTCATTGTTTTTTTTTTCCATCAAGTCTTAGTCACTTATTTATATCAAGGGATATTGATCCAATATTTTTGAGGCAAGATGTTTGAAATATGTCATGTTTTTAAAATTCAAAGTCTGAGATAAGAAGAACGTTTTGTAAAAGAGTTACTCTATAGACAAGGTACATAGAGGCATTTTTTACTAAATTACTATGCCTAGAATTTGCTCAGACCTTGGTTGGGTGTTAGAGCTAGTACTATAAAAGCTTAATGGTGTTTTAAATAATAAAATCCAGTAACGCATTGGTAGACAAATAATACTACCTCATTTGACATTCGAGAAACGTTAATAGATAAAACCAATGACTGTAGATCATTATACTTATTTTGTTATACATGTTCTTTAATAGTTATGCATTGTTCATAGCTATTATACTTGTAAATTCTTAATATTAGAAGGTGAATGACAATGCAGTATAGTAGTCAAGTGGATTAATAGTCAGTGGTTGATTTCAAAGGAGAGATTTTCGGACGATTTGTTTTGCATCCACTTGAATCTTTCCTAAAACCTGAACTTGTGTGATTGTTTGGGAATTGCAGTGCTAGGAGACATGACCTCTTTAACTAGCTAGGGCTAATAATTAATGGAGAAGTTTGTAGGAACTAAGTCTAACCAATCACCTCTGTTAGAAGCTACTCGATAGCCATGTATATATATATATATATATATATATATATATATATATATATATATATATATATATATATTTGACCTAAGTAAGAATTGTATCATTTATAAAAAGTGAGAAAGATGCCCCTGAATATCTTCCAGAGAAATGGCCATGCACAGACATTATAATAATTACCACTTAAATTTACCAAGACAAATAAGTAAAAAAAACAGAAAAAACAAAAAAAAAAAAAAAAAAATTGGAAGCCTTCAATCTTGAATGGTAATGAAAGAACTAGTTAAGAACAAGGAAGAAGATATAATAGATGGAAGAAAATATTAATAGATGAAAGAACCAGTTAAAAATATTGTTAAAAATGGGGGGCTTATGAAGACTTTTATTAGGGTCTTCATGGAGTAAATAATCTATCTTCACCTTCTACAATAAGTAGTTCCTCTCCCTTTCCTTATGATTTCTCCAACCCTCATCCAACATCCTGTGACAGTTTTTCCATGAATAAATTTTATGAGAGGAGTTTTCCTTTATCTGATTTAGATCAAGGATCTCAATCACAGGGAACTTCTAGTCAACAATACAATGTGAAACAAGAAAAACAGTTGACTGAGGGGTCCAATTATAACCATGGATTTTCTTTACCAAATGAGCAGGTTTTTTGAGATGATCAATCCTTGAAAGACGCATTTGCAAACCTTAGTTTTGTAGAAAACATGCCAATGAGCAGTCAGTCTTAGCAAAATGGGGTGGAAGTCATAGTGGTGGGGTTTATAGAGAATGGGCATAAGCCGAACTCTCATGGAGGGCTTTTCTGCTTTGTTGATGTTAATGGAAGAAATTACATTACGGGTTTTGTTAATGGAAGCAACAGTTTGATTCTTCAATATGTTCCTCCTTAGCTTGTACATGCAATCCCGAGGTACCCTTCTCACTCAAGGTGCTGGAAGGAAATTTTTCAGTCTCGGTGAATGTAATGCAACCTCGATTCATCTGAAGAGAATGACTAGGCTTCGAGGAAAACTTCATATGGATAAACACACATGAAAAAATTGGGCTATCCATTTAATGACTTTGGAATGGGATCAAGTGATCCACATGAACTACTTGCAATATGTCCTCCTATACCAACTCTTACCCCTGGTCTGAGCTATCATATTCTGCCACCTTATTATCAGTCTGGAATAGAAAATGCGTATCCCGTGTCAGGTATGCAACCACAAAATTACATGACTTCTCATAATGGATCGTATGTGCAGTGTCAACAGAATAACCCACCTATTTCAACTCTGTAATATCCAATAAATAGAATGTAGGTGACATGGCTACCTAATGAGGAGTATCAACAGATATTGTAGCAATGACACATCTTGTTGCACAAGGCTCAGGCTCAGGTTCAGGACCATGCTCAGGTCCAAGCTCAGGCTCACGTTCTAGCCCAAGTTTTGTCTTTAACTAGCATTCCCAAAGAGTCAGGAGTTACAATTGTGGGAGATTCATCTTATAGGAGCATCAATCAGCAAAGTGTGCATTCTTTGGCAATTTATCCACAACTTGAGCATCCATTTTCCAATCGCAGGCAGCAAATATCTTCCATGATCGAAGGAAACTGGAACACACAGGTTGATCCGGATAGGGATCCTGCGTCAACCTTGAAAGAACTGTCTATAGAAAGTGGAAACACATGTCAACATTATATTCAAGGTTCCTCCGATAGAGGATAAAGTTGCTTCTCTCAAGGTCATTTTCCTGTTTTTGCTTCTTTAAAATATCCTAGAATGGTTTTTTCTTTGGATCAACAACGAAAGCAATTTTATCCAGAATAGATCTTGACTAGAAATCATTCTCTAGGTGTAAGTTCTGTGACAACCACAAATCCATCTCCATGTGCAGCACACATGAGGGTACCAAGAATCAACGATCAGATCTGTGGAAGGACACTATCAAATGGGCATAATTCATTTTCTTGGCATGCTGGGTCATTTCAGTTGGACAATCAACGTTATTCCACACAGGTTCCATTGGAGAACACAAAATCTGAACTTCATTCTAGGAGGTTAGTTAGTAGTCAACACCAGAAGCTTGGTGCTTTGGAAGGAAGTGCAAGGAAGCGTATTTATATCATATCAAGATCAACATATGGCTATAAGTTTTCTGGAGAGTTTGATGAGGGAAAGAGATATGGATAAGATTTTTTTTTTAGAAATCATCGATCATATAATTGAGCTCATGATTGATCCTTTTGGAAATTATCTTGTATTAAACTTTTAGATGCCTGTAATGAAGATCAGAGGATGCAAATTATTCATTCCACGACAGGGAAAGGTGGTGATATTTTCAGTGTATCCCTCAATATGCATGGAACGCGAGCTGTACAGAAGTTGATAGAAACTCTTAAGACTCCACAACAAGTCTCAATGGTTATAACAACACTGAAACCGGGTGTTATGTCTTCGATAAAGGATTTAAATGGAAAAACATACTGTACAACGTAATTGCCATAAGCATCTTGAGAAAGAACCAATGCATTTGCAACTATTACAGACACCATATGTTGTCGATGCACTCCAGTTGAGAAATTGATGCAGCGTTGCATCACACAGCATCCATGATGATTTGATGCAATCTCCACACAATATGTTGTTACTGCATCAAAAAGGTATAACCCGATTGATCGATGGTGTACAATCAAAATGATAGTATAACCCGTCCAGGAACAATGAAAAAATGGTATAAGGTATAACCAAAACATACCCACTGATAGCTAACGAACCTTCTAAGCAACCTTACCTACCTCCACTTATTGATTCACTAAACCATGATTTACCGTGCCAAGTAATCTAACCTTCTACTGCTTCTATTGTCTCGTACCACCGATCAATAGTACTTGATCAAATTGCATACCATCAATTGTTCTAAAATGAACCATGTTGTTATCGTGCAAGATCTGGGGTGCGTTATATTGCTTCTTTTCTCAATCTGTTCCAGCTTCCCAACTGGCTTTTATTATGACCAAGGAAGTATTTCATTCGGTATTCATCGTAATGAGGGGCCCTTGCTTTCGCTGACGTATTGTTTCGCGTGATGGAGTATCGATATATTAAACTCCATGGTCCATAAGTTAGACATAGGCGAATAGGCGGTGACCCATCCATCGCGGATCTTCTATCCATGCAGCGGTAGATGGAGACGGTGTTGATTACGTCCCCCATAAATATGAAATCTCACCACCCGAAATAATAACTCCCATCTACATATATTTAGTGTTCATTTAATTACACACCAATATGTTCAATTTTGTCAAACCACACCTCAACATGTCTCCACATAAATATTTAATTTCTATTAATATTAATGTTGCTTCCCTCCTTGAGTTAGAGATTGTTCTTCCCAATGCTACATTAAGACCGATGTTTTCATTGAGTCATAGATTGTTCTTCCCAATGCTTGTTTGTGGAAAATCTTTGTAGAAGATCTTTTAGGATTTCCTCATAAATTTCAATGAATAATTAAATTTATGATATATAATGTAGATTCTATTGAATTCATCCATAAATGATCTAATTTGTGAAGATGTCTTTCTTGAATTTGTAAATAAATAAGATATATTAGTAAGGGCATGTTTGTTTGTTCATGGGTATAATGGGAAATTTCAAATGTGAGACTAAGGGAAGAAAGTGTCCACACTTCCCCACTATTGTTGGTAATTTGACCATTATAAGCTATGATTACCATTGTGAACGTGGCATAGAAAAGAGAGAGGGTCACGAGGGTTGAATATAAAGGTGTATTGGTATTGAATGATTTTTTATTTTGGGGGTTACCATTAAGATTGTACCAATAAGGTTCCATGTCACTTTGTTGGACCTAATAGTCAAATTTCTAGTAGAACATCCTACATATGTTTGCAACTAACTATATTATTTTAAATACATATTATATATATATATATATATGTTACAAAAAAAAAAAAAAAAAACATGTGGCTGACATTGCAAAGCTATGGGTATAACTTCTTTTAGTCAATCTAAACCTTTTAGCCATTCTAATCCAACTTGACATATTTTAAGTTTTGGGGTGACATAGTGAAACAAATATTATAGCTTTAGGCTTATTTTTTGGCCAAAAAAAAAAAAAAAAATGGATGATGTTTGGCTTTGTGATCACCCTCCACTTAGTAAGTAACTTGGAGGCCATGAGTAAACTTGATTCAAGGGAAAAAATAGTCATAACTATGAATTGTACGGTAATGCCTAGAGAGGATTTAACATTAGCTATGTTAAGAACAAAGGATACATCATCGTTATAAGAAAGACAATGACAAATTACGAGTTAGCAAGAAGATGACTCCATGAAGAGGTCAACAAACTCTACAAAAATTTCATAGTGTTTATGTTAGGATTGGAAACAAATGATGGGTCCTACTCCTAATTTATGTATATTATATGATGAGTGTGTGAAAATATTTGTAACTTTTCTAGTGATACTTATTCTCTGGAGAAGGAAGGTCATGTGGCAATTTACCATTGGCTAACAAAATATTTCTTAGATAATAGAGAATGTGGTGTGGTGTGCTATTGAAATTTTAGCTAACTTAGGAGTGTAGATGATTCACTTTGGGTTGCTTCTATACTTAAGTATGGGTAGGAAAGGGTCTTGACCCTAGAGAGGAATAATAGTCTTGAGGAGGAAAGTGTGGGTTGTACTTAATAATTATGTAGGTTAGTATGGTGATATTGATAACATAAGACTGTGGTGGGTGATTATGTTTAGTTCCACATTGTAATGAACATTCAAATGGATATTGTAAGTGAGCCTTTGTTGTGAATTTAAAACTTGAGTTGAGAATGATAAGTGAAGTATCATGACAATGTGTTTTATCATGTCATAAGGTGTGGCATGGTATATCAATTGATTTCTATTAGTCACTATGCACGAGTCCGTTGTAAGAGTAATGAGTTATCTAAATGGGAGGAAACACCTTGAAATGCATTATTGGCTAACGCTACTTGTTTCATAACAAAGATTTTCCCTATGGAAAAGCTACGTTTGAAAATAAATAAGTAAAATAGAAATAAAATCTATATGAGAATCTTTGAACACATGCTTCCCATTGTTAAAAAAAGAAGTCTTTGATGGTAGGGGAAAGAACTTGAAAGTTCTATAAATGGACAAGAAAGAGCTAGATACCAAAGTTAGTAAGTACCATGTAGGTATAGAGGATATAATTTTGGGCAGTAAGATGTATAATGTTGAGAAGAGAAGACCTCAAGGAAAAATAACTAAATATTTTGAATGAAATCTTGTAGTAAATTTATTATTGGTATAAAACATGTGTCAAAATGATGCTCTTTATGTATAGGTGTGTTTGTAATAGTGAATTGATGATAGAAGAAGGATTTTCCCGGCCCAGGTGATAAAATAATCCTACTCTTGAACAATTAGCGTGTTTGAAATATAATCTATACAACTAAAGAAAAGGGGATGTAGGACAATGGAAAAACAAACATTGAAGTGATGACATCACATGAAAATCATTTAGTAGTATATTAGTCAATGTTCCTAAACATGGGAAATTTTATGATGGCATATGTATTGTATCCCTCAAGTTAGAGTGATAGTAAAGTCAATGATAATTGGTTATAATTTTAAAGATATTTTAGGTGGAATTATATGCTTGGCTTAAATTATAAATGAACTCAATAAAAGATTCACTTAACTAAAGAACCAATAATGAGATAAGATTCTAAGTGGCTATCAAACTAGAAGACTATACTTTTATATACAACTTAGGAAGAATAAATCTATGAGAGAAGCATGTTGTTTCATTAAATGGTAATAAAATAGAGTCAAGACATAGTAAGATTACCTACTAAGCAGTAGTTGCAATCAATATATATTAATAGCCTCGACATGTTTTAATCATGTCATTGTCCAATGAGACCAATATGTACTAGGTTTGCTATATACAAAATCAAATATAAGTTGTGTCATAAATTCTCCTCATATTGTGAATGATCATAGCAAGACGAAGTTTCTTGAGGTGGTGTATGTGCCCCGTATTTTGACCCTAGGTAGTTAGAACATTGTTGTTTACTAATCTTAATAATTCAAAGTTTAGCATTTGTTTAAGTTGGTTAAATTTGTTAGAGATTGAGATGTGTACCTCTAGCCCTATTGTATGTTACATGATATATGCTCATGATAAAGATAGTTATTTGATTATTTAAACATAAGAAAATAAAAATTAAGTTGATTTTATGTATACCAATTCAAGTTATGTTATGAATGTATAATAGATACAATGCATGATGTGAATAGGAATACATTCTTAGTTGAACGTCAATTCAAATATGGATTCTTATCTAAATTTGTGATGTATATGCATCAATATGTGTTATTGGTGAACTAACCTATAGGATGATGATCTATGTGATAGCCAAATGACTATAGTATTGAAATTGGCTTGGGATGTCGTAGACATCAAGAAGATTGTGTATGCTATAAGTTGTACTTACTATTTAATTTATGATTAGAAATATTACTATGATCTATAGTAAGTGTGGTTTTGGCAGGATGCACGGTGACCCACCCAAAGTGGATGTTTGTGTATTGACTCTAAGAATAGTAGTTGCACGGTATAGCTTGATGTAGGGTGTTGACCCTAGTTCTATGAGGAGGGGTGGAGGTATTTTCCCTTGTTTATCCTTCAAAACCTAGAGTTGTGGGAGGTTGGTGAAATCCGCAGCTCCTAGGCGATGGTGATGGCTAGTTGCCAATTGGGAAACTTGGTTGAGATGTATGACACTTCCTCTTCTTGGTTCTATGGAGTTAGGTCAATATAGTTGTCCATCTTAGTCTAGCAGAGGAAAAGGATAGGATGGAAGATGGAAGTAGGTTATAGGAAGGATGCTTGATGGTTGAGAATGTTGATTGGGGATTAAAGATACCACTATTGTTTACTCACTTGGTTCCTACCATGTTTAAAACCCTCTTTGATTTCTATTTATATTTTAAGTGTGAAAGCTGCAAGTTGTGATGAATTAGTATAATTTTAGTTCGTTAAGATTATTAAATGATGCATTACTTGATGTTGTCCTACATGTCTTGAGAGTCATATAGGAACTATGCACTAGAAGCAATGAACCATCATCATTACATGCATGAGATATGTGTCCCTTCTTCACATACACATACCCTACCCATGTACACTAGTATAAGTAATTAATGTATTGAATTCTTGAAGTAGAATTATTAACTATTTAGTGAATGTTTGTGAATATGTAAATTATATATTGCATACAAATATCTAGAAACATTAAATACTTTCTTGACTTTGATAGATGGTGGGTGTGATTAATTAAATAAGCATGGTGGAGTGTTATGTACATTTGGGGAAAATTATCAATTATTATCTGAGAATAATGACTTTTATTTTATTTATTGTTGTTCCTTCTGATCATTTATATTTAGTTTTATTTTAATAACCTCTGCTAAAATATCTGAATGGAAAGGTTGATGGATAGTAACAGGGGGTTCGGGGTGGGGAGTGTTAGTGGAAACTTGATAAATAGGAAGAAAAAGTAGAGAGGAGGATGGAGGTTTGAGCATGATGAGGGTTGTGAAATTCTTGGAAGATATAATTCTTGTGATATTTGCTTTGAGCATTTGTGCTTTGTTGTTCTTGGAGTCATGGGCATGGGAGACCCAAGAGCTGAAAGGGTTCGCTGGAGCTAGAAGTCGACTAGGCTCCCTAGTTGTAGGAGGGATTCCATTGTTTCACTCATCTGGAAGACTATGTCACTTGAAGCACCTGGGACTATTACAATGGATGAACTTGACAAACCTCTGGGAAGAGGTAATTATTTTTTTGGGTGGTATTTGTTGTCAATATTTGTATATACTTTTGTTTTTGGACAAATCTTAGAGCTAACCTATTACTTATTTCATCACACTATTTAGATTTATCATTGAGCAAATGTGAAAGAGTTGTGGAAATGAAGCTGGTGTGTTAAGAAAATTTGTTATTGTATGTATAAAATGAAGATTAATTGTTTAACATCTTGGTAGTGTGTTACATATTACATCTAGGGATAGGTTTTTGCTTGTCGGCCTTTTAATTGTCTGGTTTTGGACACTGTCATTTCTTCTGAAAATTCATGACAGCCCTTCTAGTAATGGGAGGCTAGCAGTGGAATCACTTACCATGGTGATCAACATGGCTGGATCTCGACCGTGGGAGGCATAACTTTCTCATCTGAACTTTGATTGACAAACAATGCATGATTGGAAATGTATCAACGTGTGTAATTTAGAATATTCCTTCATAACAAGGTTTAGCTGAAAAAAAAGGTTGTTTGATACCTCAAAATGACTCTAGAATATTTCAGATGATTTTTTGGACCCAAATTTCAAATTTTCTTGAAATAGCCCCTGCAGTTTGATTCCTCCAAATTTTCCACCCAAAACATTAGGATGAATGAAAAATAATATAATGATCAATATGGATGACCATGAGGACTATGAGGATTTGAGTGGAAATCTTGCAATACATGAAGAAAATGTTCACCCCAAAACTGGCCGGAGGATATGTCTTGAGTAGATGGGGAGGACTCCCAATCTGGAGTCTCAATTTTGTAAATACCCACTCCCCAGAGGAAAGGTTTACAAGAATGTGGGAAACTTCATTCTTGGATAGTGAAAAAGAGTGCCTAGTGTTTAGGGATGCCATGTGAGTTAAGAATATCTGAGAATCATGTAGAGATAGAAATTTTGTAGGAATTGCAATTTATTCATCCAAGTTCGTAATAGAATTACATGGATGGTTTAAACTTGGACACCCCCAAACGCTTAAAGGTTTGGTAGAACCTAGGGAAAGGCTAGAGGAGGAACCTAGGATTATTTAAGTTAAGAATAGTGATCAATGAAGAGAACCAAATGTTTAGGCCAAGGGTCATAGCCATCGGATTGTCTTAGGTGGAAGATCTTGATCATTGGTCGAAGGATGCGGTTGCCAAAAGGGCCTAGTGCAAGATTGTGTTGGGAAGCCGATGGGGAAGGCTCTGAGTTAACAAAAATTGTTGATCCATCAGAGAGTGTATTAGTGTGTTGGGGTTGTTGATATGATTTATGAGTCCTTTAGAGTGAATAATTAGAGGCTTGGATGGAAGGTTGTGGGGAAGTCCGAAGACCTGGGACTCTGAGAGCTATTGATCTAGTGAGAAATGTCGCGGGATCTTATTCGTTGGATTTCATGTGAATTGATATGAAAAGGAGGGTGGAGGAACCTTATTTGGTGAATTGTTGTAAACTTTAAAGTGCATAGTGTTTGTCGGAGTGTGTGTGGTTAGAGTGAACTGGTCGGAGTGGTTCGGGTTATTAGAGTGGAGACGCCCCGTGCGAAAGAATTCCAAGAATGTAGGAGGATTTTTTATTGGTGATTGGGAGAGATTTAATCCCAATGCATTAGCGGTGCCTCTGGTTCCCTTTAGTTAGTAGGGAGAATGGGCATTGAGTGGTAAGGTAATCGTCGAGTCTGTAGAGGTGTCAATGAAATCATAGTCATTGAATCTTGAGTCTAAGGACCGTTGGATCTCATAGGACGATCCATCAGACTAATGTCGTCGAAGAGGATGTCGACCCTAGAAATAGATCATTCTTATGGGAATGAGTTTGAATCACCACATAACGTTAATTCGATGGAAAGTAATAATCCTAACCATCAGATTGTGATTACAGAACAACCTTAGTAAAACTAAAAAAGAAATTCTCTAGGTTAAGTTATCGGTATATATTGTGATAAAATCTTCTACAATTTATTGATGAATCAATAACATATCTTGAAATTAAAATAAGGTAAATTTGAACATCCCATCAACCTAAGTGTTTATTAGAGGGTCAGTTGTGTTACACAACTACAAAGGGGGTAGTTATATAATAACGAACTCTCATAAAAATGATTGAAAACAAATAAATTGCATCAATTAGTGTTCTAATAACTTATATTCTTAAATATAATCATCGTGCATTAAAATGTAAGTAATTGAAGGGAAAGAGGTCTCTTCATTCCATTTAATGACAACAAGACAAAGGTGGTTAAGACATGTATTTGTTGCAACACTGCTCCAAAACTGGACTTTAGTTCCCTCTACCTAGGCCACTGACTATAGATAACACCTCCAACTCCAATGCTCATGCAAGTCCAAATAAAACAAATGGGATTCTTCTTGACCATATATGTAGAGAAAGGAAAGGTTGGAAAACTAGGTTTTCTAAGTTTGAGGAAATGAATCAACAATAAGGGAATAAGGGCTTCCAGATGGGGAAAGAAAATGCCATCATTATGTTGCTTCAAGTATGATTGTTCTTCTCCTCTAGAATTAGGCTCATTTTATGCCCTCTCCAAGTTGTTGGAGTGGTTATAAACAATTGTGTATGGGCAATAGAGGGTCAGGAATCGGGTGAACCCATGAACCCCACCGAAATATACAAAAAATATTTTTTTAGAATCAATAGGAGCATACATGCTATACAATGGGTAACACATGTATTTTGTGCCTTGCATAGTTGTTGGGGTGCATATATGCCAAAAATAGTGTTTGTGATGAATCCTGAGGAGGAAAAGGGGATTAGCGTCTACAAGTGGGAAAGGGGAAAGGCCAACATTTCATTGATGAATATGTGGTGGAAATTGATGCTATAACACTTACCCAAAATTCAACCAACAATCCAACAACACATCCAACAATTCAAGTCCTTCTTTCAAGTTGTGACATTATTTTTCTACTTGCATAATTCTAACAACATATAGTTTGAAAAGATTCTAGTTATCATAACTTGTTCAGTTGAAAATTATAGACCCAATGATACAGGAGGATCCCCAATCCCCATAATCGATCCATTTACTCAAATCCAAAGCAATGCAGGATGACATGAATGTTGGGTTATATTTTGAGCACCACGTTGAGTCTTAAAGGGAATGGTAGTGATCCACCGAGGCATGGAAGCATTCACCACAAAGTTGAACCTCTATTGCTTTGGGGACTTGTCACCTGAATCTTCACCATGTGACTTGTCCATACCCTCATTGTTGGGATTTGTTCTATACCATTTCATGTAACTACAATGGCTTCTTTAATGTAGACACATACAACTATGCATGCATTACAATTAAAAATAATAGGTTGTCTCCAAAAGTGGGCAATGTTCTTTCTTGGAATATATGCCTAAATAAATTGTAGGGATAATTTCAGCTCAATAGGCCTTATAAAAATTATATGACCCTTACAATTTTATTTTCTATCTCTAGGTAAGAAATTTACCAAAAGAAATTGTGATTTGCCCACAAAATTGATTTTCTATGTGAGCCCCAAAAATTGAATTTTTACTTTGAAATTAGATTCAATGTTACCATTTGGATCCACTTCAGTTGGTTCCTTATAAATTTTGGTTCCTTATAAATTTGTAAGATAGGGATATGGATTCGATACAACTAGAATATAGCCCATATATACATATATGAATAATATGATGTGGGTATGACTCATATGATAAGTATATGTAAAGAACATGGACCAAATAAAACTTCTATATGTATATGACCTAGATATGGGTTTGATACTATACAAGTATGGCTCAAATACATCTAGAATATGACCTACATTAGAGTAAATTTTGGGCTAAAATGGGCATCATAAAAATCTTTGTCGTGGTTAAATTCAAAAACAATAACAAAGTTTGAGAAATTGGGTCTTCATAACTAAAAATTATATATATATATATATATATATATATATATATATATATATATATATATATATATATATATATATATAGAGGGTTTCTAAAGAGTTTTCATGATATGGAGACCTACGACCCTTTGGTATAGGGTTTCTAAAGAGTTTTCATGATATGGAGACCTACGACCCTTTGGTTGATTATTCAGTAGATGAAATTTCAGAGGAACAATATTTTTGTTCACTGCCTAGTATAGCCTCATTATTTTACTTTATCACTGACAAACTTTGTGATAATGACGTGTTTATTAGACCTCAGCCTGACAAGTAAGTACACCTACTAGGGTCCGACGATATTTGGAGATTTATTTCCATTTTGTACCAAGGAGGATGTTTAGATGACTTGCTTTTGTGGATCCCTACAAAGATGTCATGGAGGGGGATGGTCATTATTGTTCATATATGTCTGTCGGTGGGGTTAGGTCATCGACCATTACCTCGAAGGATCTCATACCTCACTCCATACTTTTGGGGAAAGAATATTGAGTTCAAAAACCAATATTCACCAAATCGACCCTAGTTCTTATTTAGGGTTTGTTGGCTGATGCAGGAGCATTGCCTTCAAAGTCAACAATGCACACGTGGAGGCAATGTAATATACCCGATATAAACAGTAAGCAGAACATAAATAAAATGCTAGAAATGGCAGAATAACAGTAATATAACCAGCATAATCTCCACAACAACACAAAAATGATATAAGAACAACAACAGAAATATCACTTTGATTCAGAAAGAAATGTTCATGGGCCTCTTCGAGGGGGCAACCTCCAGTCGAGCAACAGTCTATTACAATAATCTCCAATATAGGGTTTTCATACCCTCGACCCTTATTTATACTAAATATTTCTATCAAGAGAAGCATCTAGAAGAAGATCCTTCTAGAAGCGGAAGCTTCTATTAGGTCTTCTTACATCTTCCTTATTCTATTTTATTGAAAGGCCTTATTAATATTGACCTTTATTACATCTGAGTATATTGCTCTACCTATGTGCAGGTTAGGACCCTAACATGTCTGCCCCCTTAAAAATAGACTTGTCCTCAAGGCTTGAGATGTGGAAATCATTGCAGAATGGTAGTTGGTTCCCAAGTGGCATCTGCTGGAGTTGTATCTTTCCACTAGACTAGCACTTCCTTGATGCTTCGCTGATGCAAGCAATGCTCACGCTGGTCCAAAACTTCTTCTGGCTGTAGCCAAATGGATCCTTCTTCAACTAACTCGGGAAGGTTGGTTTGAATTTGGCACCTAGTTCCAATCACCTTCTTTAAGCATGAAACATGAAAAACAGGATGTTGCTTCAAATGTCTGGGCAAAGCTAACTGATAGGTGACTTGTCCCACACGCTTGAGAACTGTATAAGGACCATAAAATTTGGGCGCTAGATTTTGACAATGCTCGGCCTTGAGGGAAGTTTGCTTGTATGGTTGCAGACGCAGAAACACCTGATCCCCTTATGCAAATTGACGTTTAGAGCGACCTTGATTTTCTTGTTGCGTCATGGAATTTTGTGCCATGACCAAGTTCTCTTTGAGGGTATGGAGAATATCCTCTCGAACTGTAAGTGTTTGGTCAACCGCTTGGACCTTCGAGGTACCTGGTAAGTATTAGAGAACTGAAGGTGGCTTCTGTCCATATACCACTTCAAAAGGAGTCATGTGTGTAGCTGTATGGTAGGAAGTATTGTACCACCATTCAGATAGGGGTAACCATTGAGCCCACTGATTTTGCTTTTCAGAGGAAAAACACCTCAGATATGTTTCCAAACACTTTTTGACAACTTTTGTTTGACCATTAGTCTAGGGATGATAAGTTGTACTGAGATGCAATTGGGTGCCCTGTAGCTTGAACAGTTCTTGCCAAAAATTGCTTGTGAAAGTTGGGTCACGATCAGAAACAATAAAGTGGGGCATGCCATGAAGCTTAAAGACCTAGTCCATGAAAATTTGAGCCACCATGGATGCAGTAAATGATTGTTGAAGAGCGCAGAAATGAGCATACTTGGAAAGGCGATCCACAACCACCATTATGACTGATTTATTTCCTGATTTGGGTAAGTCGGTAATAAAGTCCATAGATATATCCTTCCAAATAGCAGGTGGAATTGGAAGCGGTTGTAGTGTGCCCAAAGATTTGATTGTTTCTCCCTTGTTTCATTCACACACATCGAATTCAGTGACAAAATTACAGATGTCTTGTTTCATACCATCCCAGAAAAAAAGAACGTTTTGACCCTGTCATAGGTTTTGGTGAACCCGGAGTGCCCCGCTGTGGGTGTAGCATGAAGCTCAGAAAGTACCGTGGATTTAATCTTTGATTGTTTACTTAAATACAAAAGGCCTTTTTATCAAAGCTCATCCTGGAGCCAAGAGTACCCTGGGGGAGCTAGAGCATTATTCTACAATTGCTGGATCAAATGCAAACTTTTGGGATATTGTAGCCATTCCTGGCAAGCAGCGTGGAGCCAATCTGGTACAATAAAGGAAAGAGAAAAAAGGGATCCTTCTTCTTCATATTTTCAAGATAGTGCATCCGCCACCACATTGTCTTTGACTTTATTGTAAATGATCTCATAATCATATCCAAAGAGTTTAGTCACCCATTTTTGTTTCTCTGGGGAGGAAATGCGTTGTTCTAGAAAGTACTTGAGGCTTTGATGGTCTGTCTTAATTTGGAAACGTTTCCCCAAGAGATAAGGGCACCACAGATCAATGACATGCAAAATAGCCAACATTTCCTTTTCATAGATGGGTTTGCCCAGATTCCTTTCAGATAGTTTCTTGCTGGTGAAGGCCAAAGGTCGACCCTCTTGCATAAGGACATCACCGATTCCTTTCCCTGAGGCATCACATTCCAACACAAAGGTCTTTGTGAAATCAGGAAAGGCTAGAACCAAAGTGGTGTACATGGCCATCTTCAAGGTTTGAAAAGCTTGAGCAGCGGCTGGAGTCCAAGTGAAAGAG
>SNQJ01S0088520.1:8337-31004 GCA_010110895.2 Picea sitchensis
ATGGTTTTCTATTTCCGGTTAAGGAATTAGGGTTTTTGGACTAATCCAGGTCATTGGGTTAGGGTTTTGGATGCCGTTGGCTCCTATATGTATATTGTATTGTAAACAATGTAACACAATGTATGAATATAATATATGTTGGTTTTCCCGGTTTGGGTTTCCAGGTGAAAAAATCTCTGTGTAATGTTTGTATTTGCCATTGTATCTTTTTTGTTCTTTTCTAAATATCAGTTTGCAGTAGATATTGTACAAGGTTAGAATTTACATCAATGATGTTGCTGAAGGGAGTTCGGATTGGAAATTTATATAAGTAGCAAGGAATCACTATTAGTGATGGGTGTAATGGTTCCATTTTTCCTAATATTGGATCAAAAGAAGAAAAAACTCTTGCAGTCTCTGGAGAAAAGGTTATGCTGTGGCATCAAAGACTGGGGCATATTAGAGAGAAGGGTCTTTGACTACTACATGGTAAAGGTATGGATGAAGGTATGTATAATTTCTCTCTGGATTTCGATTTCTATGAACATTGTGTATATGGGAAGCAGAATTGGGTAAGATTCCCCTCTGGTGCAACAAGGGTAGAAGGAATTTTACAGCTAGGGCATAGTGATGTATTTGGACCTGTGATAGTTCCATCATTGGAAAAATATGTGTAGTATGTCTCATTTATATATGACTTCTTGAGGAATACTTGGATATATTTCCTCAGGAAGAAATATAAGGTCTTTGATAGGTTTAAACAATTTAAGGCTCTTGTTGAGAATCAAACAGAGAAAAGAATCAAGGTGATGAGGACAAATAATGGTGGAGATCTCTATGGGAATGAATTTGAAGAATTCTGCAAGAAATGTGGTATAGAAAGGCAGAAGACTACTCCTTATACACCTCACTAGAATGGAGTTGCAGAAAGGATGAACAAGACACCGATGGAAAAATCAAGGTGCATGCTCAGTGGTGTTAGGTTAGGGAAAGAATTCTAGGAAGAGGAAGTGGGTACGAGATGTTACCTAGTCAACAGATCACCCTCACCAGTACTGAATGACAAGACTCCACAAGAGGTATGGATTGGTAAGAAACCTTCTCTCACACATCTCAAGGTATTTGGATGTGAGGCATATGTTCATGTTCCAAAGGAAAACAAGAGTAAGCTAGATAAGAAGGCTAAAAGGTGTATCTTTATTGGGTATAAATATGGTATCAAAGGTTATAAGATTTGGAACCCATAAACTAGGAAGGTTGTGTATAGCCGAGATGTGGTATTTAGAGAAATGAAGGATGTTGTCAAACAAGAATTCCTACCAAGTAAGGAAGAACCAAAGAAAATAAAGTTTGATGCAAAGGATGATGAATCAAACTCTACAGAAGAACATGAATCGGGAGAAGAAGATCCTCATACTCTAGTATTGAGGAGATCAGTGCGGGACAAAAGGCTACCAGAAAGGTATACTCTACTTGATTTTCATTCAAAGTTTTCTTTGTCTATTACTGATGATGATCCTAGATCTGTTAGGGAGGCAATGGATTTAGATGATGGAAAACTCTAGAAAAAGTCAGTGGTTGAAGAAATGGCAGCCTTGGATAAGAATGAGGCTTGGGATCTAGTGGAGTTTCCGATTGGAAGAAAGCCCATTGGAAACAAATGGGCATTTAAAAGGAAGCTGAATGCAAAAGGAAAAGTGGAGAAGTACAAATCTCGGTTAATAGCAAAGGGTTATTCCCAGGTTGAGGGAATTGATTTAGGTGATATTTTTTCTCCTATTTCCAAGTTGAGTTCTATTAGATTTTTGTTATTTGTTGCTACTGCGTTTGATTTTGAAGTAGAACAGATGGATGTGAAGACAACATTCCTACATGGGGATCCAGAAGAAGAAATCTACATGAAGTAGCCAAAAGGCTTTGCTATGAAGGGAAAGAAGGAGCTGATATGTAAGCAAAAAATGTCCCTGTACGGTTTAAAACAATCACCAAGGATGTGGTATAAAAAATTTGATACTTATATGTTGGGACTTGGCTTCACAAGAAACAAAGAGGATCACTGTGTATATTTTAAATTAATTGGTGATCATTTGATTTATTTGGTCTTGTATGTGGATGGCATGTTGCTGATAGGAAACAACATGGAGATTATCCAGGATGTGAAAACTCAGTTGTCCTCTAAATTTGACAAGAAGGATCTTGGTGCTGCAAATTTCAGTTTGGGCATGGAAATTAAAAGAGATAGGAAAAATATGAAACTTTGGTTAAATAAGAGAAAATATGCCGAGACAATAATGTAGAGGTTCAATATGCAAGAATGTAAACTGGTATGGGTCCCTATTCATGTAGGTGTAAAGTTATCCGCAGATCAGTGTCCCAAGACACAGGAAGAGGAGGAGGACATGTATCATGTTCCCTATGCGAGTGCGGTTGGTAGTTTGATGTATGAAATGGTATGTACTAGAAAAAACATTGCACATGCAGTGGGAGTTTTGAGCAGGTGTATGTCAAAACCAGGGAAGGAGCATTGGACAAAAGTAAAGAGAGTTTTCAGGTATTTGTGTGGCACTACTAGTTATTGATTGTGCTACCAAGGAAGACCATATTTGGACATAGTGTTGGACATACATGGCTTTGTGGATGCAGACTGGGATGGAGATCTAGATCGTAGAATATCTACAAGCGGGTATGTGTTTAACCTATTTGGACCACTATTCAGGAGCATGTTCTATCACTTCATAAATTTTCAATCTTTAATCTTGAAAGGGAAAATATTTACAAAAATTCAAGTGGGATATGTTCACATTAATTCAAATTATACCCCCATCTAATCATATGCAACAAATGGTAGGATTCCAACCCTAAGGGTTAGATTGATTGGTAGATGCTTGAGTGTGAAAGTTAACAAAATAATTTGGATCAAATCTCATGGAGTCCCTTGAGGTCACCAACCTATATTTTGGATGACGATTATTACTATCCTCCATCTAGAAAACCAAGGAAGAGGGGGGAAATCAATGGGGGCTTGAAAAGGTACCAATATCTTCACTTGGGATGCCTACTACCTGATCTAGGATGGGGCTATATTTATCTGAAAAAATAAATGCTCTAGTATGATGGGTGGACATGAGGTAAATGTAGAGGCTCTACTCAACATATGTCCTGTCAATGGTAGGGAAACACATGGCCAGTCACATCAATATCATAATTAAATCCCTAAAGTACTAATTAAAATCAAATAAATGGGAGGATGGTGAATTATATGGTGCACGTATGAGTTTCATTCAAAGTGATTATATACTTTAGTTTTGATTTTGGTGTTTAATGAACCTAACTCTAACAATGGAAAAGCCATGGCTTTCAAGAGTCAAGTAGTTATTATTGGGGATATTGTAAATTCTCACACATTTTGGAGATCAATGATACCATTAGTCTTACATTTATGATGGTTATCATGCTATACCTAAGAAACAAAAGTGACAAGACATTTTTTTTTTTAGTCAAAGCTTATACATGTTACCTACCTCCATGAATTTTTTAATTTTAGAGAAGTCATCACTTGGATTGTCAACAAATTTGAGGAGAGGAGAAAACTAATAGATTCAAAATAATGAGGTAAGTCTCATTCCTAATTGACCACATATGCATTCATGTAAATGTTGTGGTTTCTTTTGAGAACTAAAAGCTTTCTAATACCTAAAGCTAAAAAGTATTTGAGTGATAACGAGGGAGCATAAAATTGATAAGCTCAAGGAGAGTGAATCCATTTGAGAGAACCAATAGTTGAATATATATACGATTTAGATATCCTACATCAACCCTAAAAAATATTGCATGGATGTACACTCACATCATACACTCACATCATAGGGTAGGAGTCTACTTATAAATTCCCATGCAATAATGCACAAGTTATAGTCTAAGATATTCCACATCGGCCCTAAAAAATATTGCATGGATGTACACTCACGTCATAGGGTAGGATGTACACTACACAAGTTATCTCTAAAATAATTTATAGCAAGATAGCCTTGAAATGGGCATAGATAATTTCAACCATAATAGTTCAACATATAATTAATTTTGAGACAGGGAAGAAGATATATGTCCTTGTATACATCATTTATGCATTGCCTTTCCGGAATAAGTTCACACGATTACCTTACAACAAACATGGTTACTAGAGTAAAACATATTCGTTAGTGGCACCCTTTTTCATGGAAGCATAGAACCAAGACGATTTTTACAATTTGTAAGAAGGTTTTGTATTGGGAGAAAGGAAAATGTTGATTGGTAAAATGCCCAATAGACTTATTGATGAGGAAAAAAAGTTTCTCAAGCACAAGGGAGACTTCTTCATAGAGAGACACCATACTTACATTATAATTTATGGGTTTATGCCCCCATACCGTCTCTCAAAAATGGTATTAGACAAGTATTTGTTAATATATATTAGTCCACAATATTTATATTGGCATGAATGTATTAATGATAAAATATATAACCATTTTTCCCAATCTTGTTACTTTGGCGGGGATAACTGTATTTGGGAATATTCAAAATCTTGGATTTCTATAGTAGGCTTGGATGGTTTTGATTTAAGTTCTACACATGTGTTATAAAGATATGATCCAATTTTCTTTTTTTAGATACATATGAAGGGTGTCAAACATTCAAGTTGTGGAAGTTCATTCCTTTACAAAAAGAGAAAATATAAGAAATATTCAGGATTATTCAGAGGTGTTAAGAATAAATAAAGTACATGTATTTACATTTCATCTAATGATGAAGAGGAATATAAAATATGGGATCATTACCACAAGGACTTAGATGAGGGAAAAAATGATCATGCTCAAATGGGAGATGCACACGACACAAATGAGATTTTTACTATCACCTCTGCCTCATGTATACCCACCGAGGACCCATTTGTAAATTCTATAGATCATTGTTAAAATAATATGAAGTTGGATTTGAATTCTTCTGTAAATATTTAGAACACTCTATATATTGAGTTGGTGTCAATGNAAAAATGGTATTAGACAAGTATTTGTTAATATATATTAGTCCACAATATTTATATTGGCATGAATGTATTAATGATAAAATATATAACCATTTTTCCCAATCTTGTTACTTTGGCGGGGATAACTGTATTTGGGAATATTCAAAATCTTGGATTTCTATAGTAGGCTTGGATGGTTTTGATTTAAGTTCTACACATGTGTTATAAAGATATGATCCAATTTTCTTTTTTTAGATACATATGAAGGGTGTCAAACATTCAAGTTGTGGAAGTTCATTCCTTTACAAAAAGAGAAAATATAAGAAATATTCAGGATTATTCAGAGGTGTTAAGAATAAATAAAGTACATGTATTTACATTTCATCTAATGATGAAGAGGAATATAAAATATGGGATCATTACCACAAGGACTTAGATGAGGGAAAAAATGATCATGCTCAAATGGGAGATGCACACGACACAAATGAGATTTTTACTATCACCTCTGCCTCATGTATACCCACCGAGGACCCATTTGTAAATTCTATAGATCATTGTTAAAATAATATGAAGTTGGATTTGAATTCTTCTGTAAATATTTAGAACACTCTATATATTGAGTTGGTGTCAATGAATTAATGTGGATGAGCTCCATCTACAACCCATAAAATAGAAAATGGTGGGAAAACTGGAGGTACTTCTAATGATTTTTGAAACTTAGGCTATGTAGTTATCTCACCCCTTTCATCAATTCAAAAATTGTATGGAAAATGAGGTAATGACAAGGGAGGTGAGGATATCCATGCTCCTAAAATTCCCCAAGAGATTGAAATTTCCCCAGAAGCAAAGGATATCCTTGCAAGAGGGGAAACAAAAAAATTATGAACATGAACAAAATCAAGTTAACTAAAACCCTCATTTTCCACTGCTATTTTTAACTTTCCAATTGCTCAAAATGGAACTGAAATGGTTCCCAATTTCCTGGCTGGATTGACTCACTAGCATAGCATCATTGCTTTGCATGACAAGGTCCCATCATCTTTGGTCCCTTTGGTTATCCCCCACTTGGGTGACTTGGCCTCCTTTCACTTTGTAGGCATGTCTCCTTTGGGGACCTCTTCATTCCCTTACCTCCTTACACTTTGTGGGAGTTCCTCCTTTGTGAAATATTCATTCCTTGGCCTCTCTGCCCTGATGGGAGTGCCACTTTTAGGAAATTCTCACTCATTAGCCTCCCTACATTTTGTAGGAGTGCCACCTTTGGGAAATCTCCATTCCTAGCCTCCCTTACCCATGGTAGGTTTTCATACAACTTAAGGTTGCATAGACATACATGAATTTAATCACCCATGATATATACCACTATACTCTTTAGTTATTGTTTCTTGGATGTGGGATCTTGAACAAGAATTTATGGTACCTTTGGATTATTCTGATAACCATCATCACTTCGGTTAAGTATATTTATTACACTAGCATAGAGGCTTAGTATCTCCTTTTGATACACTACATTTTTACCTATTGTATCCTTTTCCCCATAAGTTCCACCATGTCTCAACAAACAACATTACCCCTCTAAGATGTGCTTTTTCCCTTGTGGAATGGTACAACCCTTCTTACATGGGTTTCCCTAGTTTAGATCACTTCACATGTTGGCACCCATGGCACTTTTCCTCATAGGATCAAGAATCCTTGTAATTTATGATTTCATAAATGAGTCTCATGTATTGTTCTTATCAATTATTGGCCTTTACCCCATATACTCTAAAGTAGTTACACTTTGGTTTATTGTTGTACTTAATACTTACAATGATGAACCACTCCACCACATCTCTATGTTGAAGCTTGATTTTCATTGAGGCTTCCATCATTCACCTTATTCTAGGAGACACACCCTAGGTGCACCTTTGGTTGTAACCCATTTTTTATCATATTCGCTACCAATGCTTCAGAACGATCTAGTCACATATGGTGCCCAACTCCTTATTGAAATGTGATTTGTTTATTAAAATTCTTTATAAAACAAAACCAAAAAAGAAGAAAAAAAACACAGAAACTCAAAATCCATCAAAACATTTCAAAAACAAAAAAGGGGTGAGAAACTAAGTTTGTGTATTATTACATCGAGCATCCCTTCTAGTTTGGGTAGCTATTAGTGTCACCCTTGTTCGAAGCATTGGTATTATGTCACCTTATCCTACATTCTTGCTAGTGTCATTGGGTCTTGAGTCCTATCTTTTACCATTAAACTAACCTTGTCATCTTTGCCTCTAAATATTGACTTATCCAATCTATTGAGTTTTGTTTCCTAGTCATTGAGTCACACTAATACTTTAATATGGATTTACCTTTATGGTCCCTAGTACATTTTCAGCTACACTTGTTTTTTAGTATTTAAGTTGACATTTGCTCACATATTACAAATATTATGGTTGCCACCTCTAAGTATTTTTAGAAGAAAAGTCAAAACAATTCTTGACAACAATGATGCTCATACTAAAAGACCAATCCTCTTAGTTTGATCTAAACCGGTGTTTCAGATGCTCCAATCCATATGGATTTATGGTAGAACACATGGATGGACTTAATATTGAATCCCTCTTATTCAAGTTGGGTTTCCAACCGGATGGCGTATAAATCAGAAGGTTGTCATATGCAGTCCAATACACCCAAATCGCAAATTATTAATGTAATCGATGGTAGATATTCATATCGGGGAGTGAAAACAATCGATGTTTAAATTTTTTAAAGCGGCCCGATATAAAAACAGTGGTAAAGTGGCCGGGGTACGTGGAAGCTAATGATTTATATCGAGGATGTATATGGTGTGATTAAAACCGCCCCCAACACTCATCGATATGGCATATGAGTCAACATTGAAAATATCACTAAGCCGCGAAGGAGGAAAAGTAATTTGCTCAGCGCCCAACACACAGGCACCAACCCGAAAGGAAGCTTCATTTTCATTTTATTCATTTACAAGTTTCCTCCCAAAGGGTACCATTGAAGTAATTTCGTACAAGTTATTGGCATGTTACTCCCAAAAATTATTTGGGTTTGGACTTCCATGTCCATGAATTTACGAGTTTCCTCTGAAATACTCTCATTTCCTATTAAAAAGCAGGATCCTTGTTTGCAGAAAACACCATTGTCATTTTCTGAGGGAACCGTTGCATAAATTATTGGAAAAGCAGTTGGTCCAAGAAATGTGTTGGTTGTACCCGAGGTTTCCTCTGAAGTCCTAGTTCAGAGATAGATTTCTCTGTTATTAAATCCAAGTTTTCATTATGCACGCTCTATTTTATGATGAGTTAATTAATATACTTTCTTTCATTGATGTTTTATGGGCGTTGTTTTTTAATCACTAAGGGAATTCATTGCGAGATCAAATAACACCTGGAGTTAACACATAATCTATTCAAAGTCCTACGTAAGATAGTGCATAGCCATATCAAGCATCTGGGTGATTGATTTTAGGGACTCTACCAAGTATCAAAGGATTAATTAACAATGACATTGTTTTGATGGATAATGGTGACAGGTTAGAATAAGGTACACACATGTTTTGGGAACAACCCAATGGATAGGCACTTGGTATACGGTTCTTTACTACCTCTCAGGGAGGATATCATCCCCAGTTGGAGCCAACGTTATCACCATGTAATTTCCATATGGTACCCGAGCTTCCAAATTTTGGTCAAGGTTTATACCGCCACGGAGAAATGATGAATTAGAGGACCCGGCTATATATGGTGACATATGGATAAAATAGCGAAAATGAAAAGAGTAGGACTCGACTAACCGTCGATCCTGAAAGAGGCCCAGATCAACGGTTGAGGTGCATATCGGGGATGTAACTAGCGTGCATATTAAACAATCGATCGATGGTCGGGGAAACCTGTCGCGGTTTCATCACAGGACGTGTGGCGCCACCAGAGGTACATCGGGGCGAAAATCGGTCCACTCAAAACCGCTTCGCCTCGTCCCCGAGATTTATGAAAGACAAGCACTACAGATATTTCTGCGAAATGTATGGTGAAAGTAAGTTGGGGGATTAAACCATTTGCAGACGAATTTGATCATTGCACGCATATCAATTTTCAAGTCTCAATTTCCATGATTTCAAGCAATTTTGACCAGTCGTCTTCCAAGGTGAATTCTGAGAAAACTAGAGCAGATTTTGAGAAACTGAAAGAGGTTTATAATCATCATGGGCCATAGAACAATAACCTCCCCCATATTTCTCGTAGCTATTACATACTGGGAGAATCAAGGACATCTTGGAACCTTATATTTCCGGATTCAAGAGTTTTTCCGTTAGAGACATATTTTTCAAATGTAGATCGCGGACAGATGGAGAAAAATTTCACAAAACTGAGAGAGGTTTTTATTCAAGACAAAATTATGTACAAAAATCTCTCCCATATTTTACAGAGGTGTCACGGACTGGGAGATTCGAAGAAATCTCTGAACCCTATTTTTCAGTTTCTGTATTTTCCTGTTCGAGACATGGTTTTGAAACACGTGTTCCAGCCATTTAGAGATCAATTTGGAGAAACCGAGAGAGGTTTTTCTTCATAATGAGCTCAGGTACAAAAACCTCTCCCAGATTTTACACAGGTATCACAGACTAGAAGATTCGAAAAAATATTTGAACCCTATTTTTCAGTTTCCATATTTTCCTGTTCGAGACATGTTTTTGCGGCACGTGTTCCGGCCAGTTGGAGATGAATTTGGAGAAACCGAGAGAGGTTTTTATTAATAATGATATTATATACAAAATATGTTCTTAGATTTTACAAAGCTATCACGTTTTGAGATTTACAAGTGGCATTTTGAAGCCTACTTTTTCGTGTAAACGGTTTCCAAACGAAACGTTTCTTTATTTGTAATCAGTTTGGAAACAAAGGGATTCATTGTTTGTATAAATGTTAAGAGATACGTATGTATCAGGGTTGGAAGAAGGGCAAGAACACCTTTATGGTTGTATCAAACTTTATTTGTAAATTTTCTGAATCTGAATTGAATACAAATGCAGAAGATTTTGAAGTCTCTATGAAAAGATTCTAACAGGTGGTGATATGAGCTTTGTTTCCTTTCATCGTATGTATTTCTTGTAGCCTGTCATTTCATTTACATTTTCTTCTGTTTAAATTGGATATTTTAAAGGCCCATAATTTGTCCTGTGACGCTCTTGGCTTGAGAAATTTAAACTATGTTATTGTCTTCTTAACTTATTCAGAATTCATTTTAGCAATGCTCTGATGCAGTTATTTGTCTTCTTTATCTTCCTACACATATTTTTATTTCAAGAATAACTCAGATTCATCGCCTTATTTAGCCTTTGTCCTCTGGAGAGTTCTATTAATCGATGCATTGTTTTCGTTCACTTTCAGAATTTTGACTCCATAGCCCATAGTGTTCCCTCCTTCTTTGCTAGCAACTTTATTAAAAAATCCCCAAAACAAACCAAATCTAGCCACTGATTTCCATAGATATATCAAGTGACATGAGAGATCTCTCTCTGAGTTGAGCAGGATAGTGCCTCGGCTCTAAATCTGGTTGAAATAGTTACCTCTGTCATTTGTCTATTTAGCCGGACAAAATTTATAGAGTGTTAACATTATGGCGCCGTTGTCGGGGATGAAATTGAAAATTTTTCCCTGGGAAGAACGACATGGTTGAGTTCTAAGGTCTGAGAGAAACAGACACTTAGGCACATATTGGTTGTATTCCTGCTCTGGCGACTCCACACATCAGAAAATCAGTTTGAAGGTGATTCCACTGGTAGAAGAATCCAAAAATTTAAGTTTTCATTGGCGACTTCAATCTCAATGTAGAATCCAGCTTCCAAAACATCATTGGCGACTCCACTGTCTGAAGATGAGTTCAATATCTGCAAGGTATTATCCAATGTATCTCTCTCATATTCCTGGCTTTCCAAATCACACGCCTTGTGTAGATTGGCAAATATATCTACCAAAGTTCAAAGATCAAGAAGGAGATGATGTTGCCTTTCATTTGATAAAATTCCACATGCACATACATAGGCTAGATGTTAAATTTCCTGAAGACTACTTGATGAAGATGTTTATGGCAACCTTATAACAAGAAGCACGATCCTGGTATGAAGGACTTCCATCTGCTAGTTTATTTTCCCTTGAATACTTTTATTCAGTATTTTGTGTGAATTATAAGGAAAGTTACCCATCTTTAGTTCTGGTTGAAAACTTCTGTGGAAACTTTGAGAATCTTATTCAACGAATGGGGATTGATATTAATGACGAAGACTTAATGTATGATGAAATAGAATAATCCCTTTACGAACTAGCCTCTCATCATGAAGAGTTAGTAGAGACTAGTTGTATTGGTACATAGGATCATTCTGAGCAAACATTAGCTTCTTCTTTGCTTGAAAATGAAACAAATCTGCATCATAATGTTGACAGTTAGGTCATATCCCATGAAATTAATGAAAATTCACAACCTTGTCAGCCTTATTACAGTCAAAAGTTTGGGGAGAATCATTCAAATTGTTTTACGTCTCATTCATTTTCTGAAGACTTGTATCATGAAGAAATTGTTGAAAATCAGGCTATTGAAATTATATGTGCTGAAAGGCTAGGCAGTGGAACCATTAATAAAGATAGATACTCAAAGTTACAAAGAAACACTAAAGAAGAGTAGGTTGTTTTAGGTATTTTGGATGTTGCAGAATCCATTCATGATTTCACCTCTATTGATTTGACATATTCAGGAATTTTAAAAATCCAGGATGACATTCTTATTTAAGAACATGAAAGAGTATTTTCGGTTTTTTCTCAAACACATGAGGTTGTCGTTTCATATAAATATTTCCCAGAGCACATAAAGCATGTCTCTGCTGTGGATGATGTGAAAAATGATCATCTTGCTGCATGTCCATTTGAGGAGGGTAAACCATATGAAAGAGATTGTCTTTGGGCTGATTTTCAAAAGGGGATAGTCCTACATGTCTTCAAAGACCCCTTTTCCAGTAAGTTAGAATTACCAGATAAAACATAGCACCTGTTTTTCAAGAATGCAAGGATAAATTGGGGTTTGCAGTTTGAGTTATCATTTGTTGTGTTCTTTTTTCTATCTGGAGGAGTTGAAAGCAAGTTGAAGTCAATAGGCCATTTAATTGACAGACTTCATTGGAATTTTGAGATCACTTGATTCAACATTGGTTCCAACAAGTAGGGTAGGATCATTTGTATATAAATAAGGTTGAAGACCAAGCATTTTTGTCAATTTTAGTTTTGTACTTCAGCATGGATGTTTTCAGTTTTCGACAACTATTGGTTTTCAGTTTCAGATGAAGGAATGGTACAGGCATAGTCATTGAGATGGGATCAACTGAATGGATCGAATGCTTGGTATGCATTTTTATTGCCGCACAGGGAGGACGTTGTCTGCAGTTGGAGCTGGATATTAACACATGCAAAATTTAGAATTGTGGCATGAGAGAATTTTTGCTCTGAACAAAGTCTCATTCGGTTCTTGGATGGTCTGCATTAAATCTTTGGTTGAATCTAGGCAAAATTTTTATCCATTATTGGGAAAATAAAAAAGCTCTTATAGCCATTTTCTCTACTCTTAGGTCTATTACAAAGCCATGGTTTATTTTACCAAAATTGCAGAGCCATGGTTTATTTTACCAAAATCCATTATTGGGAAAATTAAAAAGCTATTACAAAGCCATGGTTTATTTTACCAAAATTGCAGAGCCATGGTTTATTTTACCAAAATCCATTATTGGGAAAATTAAAAAGCTCTTATAGCCATTTTCTCTACTCTCCAAATCTCCACATATCTGAGGCCTAAGACGAAGACGATCAAGATGAAGCAAGCACCAAGTCACATGGAGGAAGATCCCACAACGGGCGCGAAGGGTGCACTACGGGTCTATAAAGCATGCAACCATCGGTGGATATAAATGAGTTTGTGTCATTTCGGTTAATCGATGTGGGATAAACACTCACAAAGAAATAAAAAGAGCGCAGGACATTTCAAGTGCTCATCTAAGGGGATTGAAAGGAAGCGATATCCATGTGTGATTGGTTGCATGTGATCTATCTCTTGGCTTGCTTTGTCGCACTCCATAAGTGATCTTTTATGCTCGGTCTGAGGTGAACGACGAATTGATCTCGCCTCGTCCGAAGTGCTCCACTACCAATCGATGGCGCCCTGGACATGATAGTGGGTAGCCAGAGACTAATAAGCATATTTTCTTTGGCTATAACCCTTTCCTCCTACCCCGTTGTATCATTTTCAGTAACTAGCCTGCGTGAAGGAAAGGTATGATCGAGGAGCCTGTCCGTCGTCTATATCACCCCTGATTTTTCCATCATCAAGCGCAAGCCACAGATTTCGACAACATCAAACGCAAATGATGAGAAGGCTGCGCATATCATAACACTGAGCTAATTGATGATGCGTTCTTTCTATTTTAATAAGTGCACAAATGCAGGCCCGGGTGTCTGTAGAGAGCCACTGAAAGAGTTTTGGGTTTTATTGTGAGGTTCATATGGAGAAACATCGGGCCCGTGAGAAGAAAGCTACATTGGATGATATAATAAGAGATGGTGTATGCTGGAGGATGCACGCAGGTGCCAAGCTCGTTCACATACCAACGTCCAAGCATCGACATCATCAAGCGCGAGCCACGAGGATATTATGTACCTGTCCATTGTCGTACTGTGCACATTATCATGGATATTTTATTTACATGCAAAGGTGCCTTCGTGTTTACACTCTTGCGTATTTAAGAATGCACCTATTCGTGACAACTTCATCTGATATGGTCATAATAAAATGTGCGTAGGGAAAGAAAGGTTTCAGGATCCCTACTTCTGAGCCTGTTGGATGTAGTTTTATTACAGGGATGCTTCATCGAATCCCGTGATCTCCATTGATAGGCCCGGGTACCCAATCTGTAATTGCTCATATCAATTAAGGTCTCGTCGGATCTGATATCACAGAAGCTAGTGCTTTCACCCGATGATCTCTCTCGAAACTCATTGAATTTACGTTTTCGTTTAAAGAACAAGGGAACGAGCGTCTAAATGATGTATGTGCTTTAAGAAGACCGACGTGAAGGACAACCGGATGGCGTATAAATTGGAAGGTTGTCAGATGCAGTCCAATAGACCCAGATCGCAAATTACTAATGTAATCGACGGTAGATATTCATATCGGGGAGTGAAAACAATCGATGTTTAAATTTTTTAAAGCGCCCCGATATAAAAACAATGGTAAAGTAGCCGGGCTACGTGGCAACTAATGATTTATATCGGGGATGTATATGGTGTGATTAAAACCACCCCCAACACTCATCGATATGGCATACAAGTCAATGTTGAAAATATCACTAAGCCGAGAAGGAGGAAAAGTAATTTTCTCAGCGCCCAACACACAGGGACCAACCTGAAAGGAAGCTTCATTTTCATTTTATTCATTTACAACTTTCCTCCCAAAGGGTACCATTGAAGTACTTCCATACAAGTTATTGGCATGTTACTCCCAAAAATTATCTGGGTTTGGACTTCCATGTCCATGAATTTACGAGTTTCCTCCGAAATACTCTCATTTCCTATTAAAAAGCAGGATCCTTGTTTGCGGAAAACACCATTGTCATTTTCTGAGGGAACCGTTGCATAAATTATTGGAAAAGTAGTTGGTCCGAGAAATGTGTTGGTTGTACCCAAGGTTTCCTCTGAAGCCCTGGTTCAGAGATAGATTGCTCTGTTATTAAATCCAAGTTTTCATTATGCATGCTCTATTTTATGATGAGTTAATTAATATACTTTCTTTCATTGATGTTTTATGGGTGTTGTTTTTTAATCACTAAGGGAATTCATTGCGAGATCAAAGAACACCTTGAGTTAACACAGAATCTATTCAAAGGCCAACGCAAGATGAGTGCATAGCCATATCAAGCATCTGGGTGATTGATTTTAGGGAATCTACCAAGTATCAGAGGATTAATTAACAATGACATTGTTCTGGTGGATAATGGTGACATGTCAGAACAAGGTACTCACATGTTTTGGGAACATCCCAATGGATAGGCACTTGGTATACGGTTCTTTGCTACCTTGCAGAGAGGATAGCATTCCCAGTTGGAGCCAATGTTATCACCATGTAATTTCCAGATGGTACCCGAGCTTCCAAATTTTGGTGAAGGTTTATACTGCCACGGAGAAATGATGAATTAGAGGACCCGACTATATATGGCGACATATGGATAAAATAGCGGAAATGCCAAGAGTAGGACTCGACTAACTGTCAATCCTGAAAGAGGCCCGATCCAACGACTGAGGCGCATATTGGGGATGTAACTAGCATGCATATTAAACAATCGATCGATGGCCGGGGAAACCCTATTTTTCAGTTTTCATATTTTCTTGTTCAAGACATGTTTTTGTGGCACGTGTTCCGGCCAGTTGGAGATGAATTTAGAGAAACCGAGAGAGGTTTTTATTCATAATGATATTATATACAAAATCTGTTCTCATATTTTACACAACTATCACGGTTCGATATTTACAGGTGGCGTTTTGAAGCCTACTTTTTCGTGTAAACGGTTTCCAAATGAAACATTTCTTTATTTGTAACCGGTTTGGAAAAAAAGGGACTCACTATTTGTATAAATGTTAAGAGATACGTATGTATCAGGGTTGGAATAAGGGTAAGAGCACCTTGTTGGTTGTATCAAACTTTATTTGTAAATTTTCTAAATCTGAATTGAATACAAATGCAAAATATTTTGAAGTCTCTATGAAAAGATTCTAACGGGTGGTGATATGAGATTTGTTTCCTTTCATCGCATGTATTTCCTGTAGCCTGTCATTTCATTTACATTTTCTTCTGTTTAAATTGGATAGTTTAAAGGCCCAGAATTCGTCCTGTGACGCTCTTGGCTTGAACAATTTAAACTATGTTATTGTCTTCTTAACTTATTCAGAATTCATTTTAGCAATGCTCTGATGCAGTTATTTGTCTTCTTTATCTTCCTACACATATTTTTAATTGAAGAATAACTCAGATTCATCGCCTTATTTAGCCTTTGTCCTCTGGATATTTCTATCAGTCGATGCATTGTTTTCGTTCACTTTCATAATTTTGACCCCATAGCCCATAGTGTTCCCTCCTTCTTTGCCAGCAACTTTATTAAAAAATCCCCAAAACAAACCAAATCTAGCCACAAATTTCCAAAGATATATCAAGTGACATGAGAGATCCCTCTCCGAGTTGAGGAGGCTAGTACCTCAGCTCTAAATATGGTTGAAACAATTACCTTTGTCATTTGTCTATTCAGCTGGATAGAATTTACAGAGTGCTAACAATGTCCAAAAGACTTTTATTGAACTAAAGGCATCCTTATTTTCATTGTATCTCACCCTGGGAATCCTTGTTGCAAGACATCACCTTGTCCAACTCGCCCTTCATGTCCATATTATGGGTTATTTGGTGCACAAAGGTACCAAACAAACTCAACCAACAAGTTTGAGCTGCTGGTGAAAATAAATGAAAAGATACAAATATGTGAGTGATCAAATCCAAGTTGATTACTTTCCTTGATATGCAAATAATCTAGAGAAACAAACGAAAGAAACCTATACATAATCTGTTTTATAAATTGATTGTTAGTTGTGGAGAAAGAGAAGGTCGATCCAATTGAACTAGACTCCTTTATGATCCTACACACTATTATTGCATAAATTGTAGGTTGGGAAAAACCCAACCCAATACAAAAGAGTGAGAAAACTATGGGAGTAACTACCCAATGTCACCTTAGATAGATAATTCCCTTGGTTTAGTGATGATGAGTCACCACAAGGGGGGAATATCGGTGACCCTAGGGGATTGAGGTGGAAAGTGGTAGAATGTCCAATGAAGCCCATATAGGTCAACATTGAAGTGGAAAGATGGCTTGGAGAAGAGTCTTGAATGAGGGTGGATGGTTTCTAAGTGTTGTGCACATGCAATACAATGTTAGACCTTCTCAGAAGAAGACACATGATCCTTAAACCAAGCCTATATCAAGGGGAAAAGAAAGGAAATATTTGTGTCCTAAATTACAACGGTATCCAGCTGAATAGACAAATGACAAAGGTAATTGTTTCAACCATATTTNAGTACTAAACATGTAGATAATTTTACAATACTTAAGCAAAATATTTGATGGTAAAAAGGGGTTGCCAAATGAAGTTATCAACAAAGTATTAACACAACTATTACAAGGAAAATCTCTCTATTGATAGGGGAAAACCACAACAGATGGAATGAAACTCAAAAATCAACTCTAATCTCAAGTATGCAGTATAAATGTAATGCTAACAAAAGAAGGCTAGAAGCCTACCTCGTCCGAACGCCCGCAGAAGAATATCATTGAGCACACGACCCAAAGATTTATACCTGCACCTTGTCTTCAACAACCAAGATAAGCAAACATGTGGTAATGATATATAATGTTATCATATAAACCAACATAATCCATTAGCATACATAAAAAATACGCCCATGGAAAGAAATATAAAATTTGCAAGATATCGGTTGGATGAGAAGAGAGTATTTCTATTAATGTAATCAACATAAGTACATAGGTGAAAAAATTCCGTAATGATATATATAGGAACCAAGAAACTAAGTCCCTCTAGATGGGCCTCCACCACTTCAATCCTCCACAAAGGCAAGCTCACATGTAGGAGTCAATGAGGTTCTCCATCACAAGATAGGAAGAACTTGGGGGTTGAACACAAGAAGTTCAAACTTTCAAGAACAAGGGGATGCAGACTCAATTGAGGTGAAATTTATCCAGAGCATATTTTCTCTCAATATGATGATGAATTGTGTATCTTCAAGGCTTGGATATGACTCAATTTATAGCCTCCAAATGGAATTGAAGGGTCAAGTTGGAGCGTTTCCAGTATATGTAAGGTCAAGGATCACAGATCTTGTGACATGGCATGGAAACCCGACACAATTTTTATTTTTTGAGCACCAAACCCGATGTATGTAGGATATAATGGAGCAACCCGTGTACGTATGCAAGCTGTATAATTGGGAGGTCACTTACATGGACAAAAATGTGTCTTTTAAGCTCTGGAGTGATAGACAAAAGGGGAAATGAAGTCTATAGAGGGAAATGGAAGGCCATTGGAGAAAGATGCATGGAGTGTGGAAAAATATTCTATAACAGATGTCCCCTAATGTGTGAGGTCAGAGGAGTATCCTTGATGGTTGAAATACATTATAATTCCCAAAAGTGGAGTAATGGAGACTCAACTAGAAGTACTAGTTACTCATGAGAATATTACAATTCATAATGACTTTGTACACATGTATGTCAATCTAAATTACACTGCAGATCCATGTGGATATATATCAAATAGTTCTTCATGGCCATAAATAGGAAATACAAAATGGACATATGCCATAGGCTGTCATAGTCATGAACAAAACACAATCGAGTCCAGTCTCAAAATAAATAGAAGATATCTGTATACAATGGAGTACAAACTGATCTTCCATGATTGCTGAAGTCATATAGGTATTGGTCCAATGAAAGACAACAATAGATATGGGGTGCTTCTACTGTAACTAGAGGTCTTCTACATTATCTTCCAAAGGTGAAAGTCTACATTATGTGAATATAGGAGTTTAAGTCGAACACAATGAGACTTCGTTTGATTACTGGTCATTAAGGTATACCGTTAACAAATGCAAGACAACACATCGATAATGAAAGTAGGTGTCAAGGCACCAAATTCATTCAACAAGTGTGAATAAGGGTGTTGAGGTCTAACACTTGAAGAATCCATCGATCATGAGACATTGATGTATTCCCAACTATCGATGGTGGGATAACCTTCCACTGATGACTGCAAGCCTCTATGTACTCAAAGGAATCTAGATCTTGATTCCAGAATAGATGAGCTGAAGTCGATGGAAGGAGATCCACTGCAAGTAGAAAATTAAGGAATCTCTCATCATCCAACATTAGGTACAAAGTAAGATCTTGATAATTAGGAGGAGATTAGATGAATATCATGTTCACAAACTAACTACCATGTGCATCTGTCGCATGCACCAGATGCAAGTAGGGCACGAAAGAGACCCTCTGAATAGAATCCAATGAGGAAAAATTTTGACAAAAGAGAGGAAACCACCAATAGGGATAATGGAATCCAAGACATTGTATGAATCCTAATGTGTGAATATATTTCTTTCCATCGAACATAAGGGAAACACCCCTAGTCAACGACCAATGAGGAGATACCATCTGCTTGGTTCAAGGTTATGTACCAATGATGAAAGTAGGCCTAGGGTGCAAGGTATGACAACAACTTCATGTGATTCTGAGATACATTGAGGGTATGGAAGACATGAAAAGTCAAGATTTTTGAGGAGTGGATGACACAATATTTATACTTCCTTTGAACATGAGCATGAGCCATATGGATAACTCAGGCATCATAGACTTAACACTGATCATTGACAAATGTTTACGACGCAGGAAGCATCAACAAAATCTCCATAGGGACTGGAAGAATAACCAGTCGGAGGAGTAGACTCTAAGTAACGAGCTTAGCTTCCTAAGGTCATGCTAAACCTAAACCTTGGATGAAAATGGACTCAAGAGTTTGTGCTCTATTCAAAGGCGACACAACTGCTACTGATAGGAGATAATATTCTTTTCCCACCTATATTTTTTTAATTTTTGTTTTTATAGTCAAAGAAATGCTATGATATAAGGGAGGAAAGGAGTGTCATGAATAAGAAACTAGTTCCAAGCAATGGAACACACCTATGCTCAATGCAAGGGAACACATACAAGGCATGAACACTCGGGGGGATTTTTCTTCTACGAGAAAAGGGTGTCAAGCTGCAAAGCATATATGAAAGGCACTTCTTAGCTAATGCTGAGAATTACTGGGGAAAAAATGTTTATAAGGAGAAATCGAGAGACAACGATAGGCTCAACAATGAAAGCATGAGAATGGGATGCAATTACAACTTAAATAAAAAAATGTTCTTTTTCATAGATTTAGTACCCTAGGCCCGAAAACGTATAAAATAATACTGAGGAGAATTCTTCTAGCCAATGGTGACTAGAGTATTCCTTTTTCGTAAATAGTCTACTTGGTCCAGAAAATGGTTAAAATTATACCAAATAGAGGTCCTTTCAAAACCATTTAATGAGTGTGAAAGGGCAAGTTCACTCGACAATATTTTTCATTTTTTCGGGAGTCGACAAAGAGCTTAACCAAGACTCAGGGGGAGTCCCATAGGTAGTAGTCAGAATGATATTGGGTAAAAAAAATGGGGTTCAAACGCAAAGTCATATTGGGACTTTAAGGAACTCCCAGTCCTATGGAGTAACTTTTGCATGGGCACCAAATGAAAAAAGGGTTCTAACTAGGGTTCCCATGTTTGGTAAGTCACTACCACTTAATAATGACACTTCTAATAGTAGTAAGAAGGTTCTATGTCACTAATAAATGGGTTCGCACCTAGGGAATATGAATCATGGTCATAGGACGATGCAGAAATGAAAAGTGGGGTGAGAACCTATCCTATATGTCGGTGATAGAATATACCTGCTGGAGGCACAAATGGGAGATACGATGCTGGAAATCCATTAAAAAATCCTGGAAAAAACCACTTCAAATCAGGTCTTTCACTGCGCTATTAGTCCATAGGGAAAGATTATATAAAAAATGGTTTTTCTATATTTCATTTTTTTTGTGTTTTTCAATTTAATAAAGGAAAACAAAAAACATTCGGTGTTCGACTCAACTTATATATGTTATAATGGATGAATGTATAAATGTGTTTTCTTTACTTAGTTATGTGACAAATGCTAATCTAAAATGTAATTAGCATATGCATCAGATACTTGATTAGAACTTCTAGGGATGTGATTAAAGTAAGAAAATCAAAGTAACATTCCAAAAGTCGTACCTGAAGGAATTGTCAGAGTAAAGTAGGATCTCTCACATAGTAATTGTCGTTCAACTGACATACAACTAATTGGGAGTCCATGCGAACTTCTAAATATCAAACACCATGTGAATTGGCATTGCGTAATAGCTCTATGATGACGCTATACTCAACCACATTATTTGTTGATGGCTCCAGACAAACGCCACTTGAAGACACCAATTGTCCCTCAGGTGAATAGATAACCCAAGCAATGGAAGCCAAGTTTTGTGTATGATCACTGACACCATATGTGAATCCTAAGTATACCAGACTTCGTTGACATTTGCCAACCAAGGGAAAACTCAATAAGCAAGTCGATGATGAAAAAGAGAAAATTGAAAAGAAGTATATACATTAATATACATAGTTCATGCCCTAGTTTAAGGGCTCAAGCGTAATAACTTTTAAGATAGATCTCATTCCTAGGCTCGTCCAACAGATTCCCATCATAATATTCTAATTTGTAGGTTCCTTTCTCTAAGACACGTCACACGATATAAGGACCGTGCCACATGGAGTTGAACTTTCCTTCCCCCAATGGTTCCTTGGTTTGGTCATAAAAGAGAACCAAGTGACCCTCAACTTACTTCCAGGGACAAACAAATGATAGTCGTAGAGGCATCTCGACGCTTCTCATCGAGGTGCTCTAGGTGAACGAGGTGTTCTTCGAGATCGGTCGTGTTAGGTAGGAGCTTGATTGCCAACTTAAGGGAAGTTATTTCTCATTCAATAAGAAGAATCGACTCCACACCATGTACTAGATGAAACAAATTAGAAACCGATGGAAGTATTTACCATGGTTCGGTATGCCCAAAGTGCAGGGTGAAGAATCACATGCCAGTTAGATTTACTTTAACTAACAATTTTTTGAAAAATGGTCTTTAGAGATTTATTCATAGATTCTACTTGTCCATTTTCCTAGGGATAATAAGGGGAAGAATGATCATGTGTAAACCCTAGTTTTGATGCCAAATTTGTCATCATCTCATTCTGGAAGTGACTTCCATGATCAGTGACAATCTCTTTTGGGATTCTAAAACATGATATAATATGATTGAATATGGAAAATGTTGCAGTCTTACCATCATATTTAATGGTAGGCATGGCCTCATCCCATTTAGTAAAATAATCCATGCCCACGATAATAAGCTGGTGCCCCCCAGTCGAGGCTAGGTTGCAGTCCATGAAATCCATCCCCCACTTAGTGAAGGGACCGAAAATGATGACTGGGTGAAGAGGTGATGGGTGCGAGTGCATTTTCTGAGCGAACACCTGGCAAGGGTGACACTTCTTAATCGCTTCAATGCAATCTTTAAAAATTGACGGCCAAAAACAATTGTCTCACAATATCTTTTGGGTTGTCGCAAGCCCGCATAAATGACCACCACACGCCCCACTATGACAATCATTGAGAACAACCTCAACCTCCTCATGAGTCAAAAATTGATTCAAAATATTATCCACCCCTCAATGATACAAAGTGTCGCTGAGAATACGATAATTTTTAGCCTGATGACGTATACGTCGTAGATCGTCTCTCGACAGATGCTGGGGAAGCTTCAGGGTTTGAAGGTGTTGATACTGAGAGGGGGGTGAATCAGTATCAAGTACAATTTAAAACCTTTTTCAACTTATACTTAAACCATTCAACTATATCAAATGAGAAATGAACAAT